>MKEJ01066372.1:0-14090 GCA_001753735.1 Embelia ribes
ATTTACTAGTATCAAGTCATAAGTTGTAGCAAAACCCAAAATAACATCTCCGACACTATTTCTATCCCCAAAACCATATTCCTCGTGCATATCCTCAAAACCATCTCAACTTTCACCCCCATGTCCATTTAAGTCCCCCAATGAATAACTTATTCCTTGTACATCTTTATCTAAATCATTCCAAAACTCCGTCTTATTAGCCTTATACAGGCCTACTTGGGGTGCATAAACACTTAGCACATTTATAAAATAACCTCCCCAATTACAAGCTTAATATACAAAATTCTATTACCCTTTTGCCCCACATCTACAGCATCTTTCGTAAACTCTTAGAAATTATTACGCTAACCCCATTTATATTCTTATCCTTACCCATATACCATAACTTATAACCCCACGATGCTATCTCTTTCTCTTTCTAACCTATCCACTTAGTCTCCTGAAAACATAAAATACTTAATCTTCATCTATTCATCACTTTCCCAATCTCTGCTAGCCAACTAGTTGAGAACCCTATATTCGAATATAGCAGACGAACCCTATGTTCATGGACTAACTTCTTTACCAGTATCCGTCCATTCAAATGCAAGAACACTTGCCTTTTTTTTACCACATTCGGGCATCGATTTAACACATTACTTTGGGGGAATGCCCTAGCTTGTACCCTTACCAATTTAATACTACACCCGGGGTTCGATGTAGTGTGTCGTGGAGGGAATGCCACAACCCTTGCCAATTTAACACCATACTTAGGATCCGATGTAACACGTTACTAAGTAGGAAATGCCCCAATAAATTTCTTGTTTGGTCCAATTTCATGTGGTGTGACTATTTTTTATAGCAGGTCGTCAACCTACCGCAACCCTTCTCCTTTATCCTGACTCGAGACGAGCTATGTATCGTAAAATATATAAGTGGAGTGTGACATAATATCAAGTTCATATTAGAGTTAATAATACGCTTGTACTTTAGTACAATTGCCTCCAATATGACTCTAAAAACTACCGAATGACTAACGTGAATCCTCTACAAACCCTAAGACGAACCCCTCTCGAATCGCCTAGCAGTGACCCTTGAAATGCAACGAGCCTACATAGATAAATAAAATACGAAATATAAGAATGAGAATGAACAACTTTAATTTCAACCTTTAACTCAACATGAAAATTAAGAAATTGAAATGAGATTGGAATTCTATGATATTACTTCAATACGTAGTCCTTGTATAGCAACAAAAAAGTGTTGAAGACTCGAAGCCACCCAAACCCCGAAGCTAGATGGAATCCCCCGAAAACTACCAAAATGCTCTGTCTCAAGTTTTATTTAGTTATGACCCTAAAAAAGAGACGAACCTAGCCAAGAAAATAACCTATTGGATGCAAGAAAAATTTATATTAACTTTATTTTCTCGGATTCAAAAGGGTACGGAAAATGAGAAAATCAAATGAGCGGAAGAAATGATGAAATTAAGATCAAAACGTACCTCTCGTTACAACGACTCTGAATATCTATTTTTTAATCCCGAACAAACTCCTGAGATAGATGGATCAACACCGAGAAGAATTGAGGCTCTTAACCCTCCACACACATACACTCTTTTTCTCTTTCTATTTTTGGAATAATAAGAAAAGTGAAGAAGAAAGATGTGTTAAAAGCCAAAAGGTAATAGGGCCGACGACCTTTTCACGCTGACTGCGTATACTGATACTGAGGCTTGGTGTACTGGTGCTCAATTTGTACTAGTATACATCTCTGTGTGACGGCTTCCAATAAGTTTTGAGCAAAGAAATGGCTATGTACCGTATTGGATCTCTGGGTACCGGTACTCTTTGTGCACCGATACATACTACCTATGATTGGCACTCAAGCCCAGAAACTGAAATTCAGCCAACAACAAACCTTCGAAAACTCCATAATGATATTCAGCGACAACGAATAAGATTCAACAAGACTACGAATGTATTAATAAAAATAAACAACATTATTTATTAAAATAAAAAATTTTACATATTTTCGAGACATTAGATGACAACCTGGAGAAAGGATTTGGATCCTAGTCCGCATGTGCCAAAAATTTTAGGAGAAAAGCGTAAGGGAGAGAAAGTAGGATAGAATAGGAAAGACCTCTCTCTACTATCTAAATTTTTCCTTATAAAAATGATTTGTTTCAAAACGATAGAGACAATCAAATAAATTGATTAGGTGAATTCAACCCCAATTTTATTCTTTCTTCCCCTTACCATATGTGTGAATTTGAGATATATCATTTATGCAATAAGGGAATAATTTTCCTCTTTTATCTAAATCTTTTCAATAAATCAAAATGATTTGTTTCAAAAGGATTGAAACAATATATTCAAATTCTAATTGGCTTAATGATAATTGTGTTTTTAATAGTTTATTCATCTGCACAATCTGGTATATGGCTTGGTGAATTTATGGGATTTTTCAATAAGTCTAGTGTTATTTTTCGCTGTAAGCATAATTCATATTAGAAGCTACAACACATAATCCTTCATTCTCTCCACCGATTTTACGAGGAGAGAACAAGCCCCTTTCGAAATCATAAGCTCCATGCTCACCAGAAATAGAAAATGCACTCCCATCATCATCAAAAACAAATTTTAAATACGTTTGATTACATGCAAAATAGTAAATATGTACATGGATAATAGTATCCATTTTAGAATATGATCACGTACAAATGGTAGAAGAACTAATCATAGAATTACAAAAGAAAAAAAAAACAAATATCGCTACAAATTCAACTTACCATCACAAATTAAAAAATAAAATAAAATAAATTATTGAACATTTTTCTACTTGGTCTACCCTTGGACAAGTTATATGGTCATGTTATCTTTATTTTTTTTTTCTTTAGTCGATTTCTCCATGTTATAGTATTTCTCTACAAATAAACCAATCAATAGAACATAATTAATAGAGGAAAAAAATTGCAAAGTATTACATAAGAGATTTGTGAACCCGTATTTAGGTTGAAAGCATGATTAATGTTGAAAGGATTAGTCGTCATTTCGCATTGGTATTGCTATAATTTGAAATTGATCAGTGATTTGAAGACATAAACTCCGTAACTAAGAAAGAAAAATGGAAAATTTAAACTATAGCACTTGGGTAAAGTTAAACCTTTGTTAACCTTGAATGTCCTGCATAAATAGTTGATATTTTAGTTAGAATAAAGAGCTTGTCATGCTTCTACTAATACTCAAGAAGGCAAAATAAAACAAATATTACTAGTTGATCTTCAGCTATGTTGAGAGGCTACTCTTCAAGTTGATCGGTCATATTCCTCGGACTTTGATGGGCCTAATAGTTAGATATGATTCAAATAATTGAAAAGAAAACAAATGTAATTGAAATTACAAAGATTATGTGAGCAAATAACCTTACTATTTTTCTGCACTTGCGAGCCAAATGATTTACCATTCGTTGTCCTCTTTCGTTTTGAAACCTGCCATTTGAAATATTAGAAATTTAAAAACAAACTACAAAAGTATATTACAAAGACATAACAAAGTAAAATAAAAGTCAAACCTTTGTTTTAGTTGTTCCTACTTTCTTTTCTACTTTTGACATCTTTCGTTTTGTATTTGGCCGACCTCTCTTGTTCACTTCAAGCGGGGTAAGAATTTTTTGGTATGATTGTGCTATTTCTTGACCTTGGTTTGTATCATCAATCAACTCCTTTTCTTGAAGAAGTTTAGCAACAATATCAACAATATAAGACTTTGCTCGATCACAAAGATATTCAGATTTAGATCCATTATCTGCCACTTCATTAAATTGAGTATGAAGCTGATTGCATTTCACTAGGTCATTGTTGTCGCCTAAATTGTATGGTCGTTTAATATCCTTCCGCCAATGGGTTAAAATATGTTGAGGTAAAATTTCGGTAACACTTTGATCCATTAGAACACATCATGCGTGTCTACACAAAATCCCTTGAAACTCAAAAGAAGAACAACCACAATGCACTTCTAACTTATCAGCATCAAAATTAACTCCATAACCGATTTTCATCCTTCGTATAACAAAAGTTAATTTCACACCATCTTGCTTAAGTAGTATTGGACTACAGTACATCAAATCCTTAATTTCCTCTTGGAACTTCTTAAATATATTATTTCTATAGATTTTCCGTAATTGATTTTCCATGTAGCGTTTAGACACTAACGGTAAATTTGTATTGAAAGAATCAAAATCTGCTTTGGCTTCCCTCTCAATCTTTCTTTTCAAAACCTTTTCATATTAATCAACGAACTGCTTCAGAGTTGTCCTTGAAATGATATAATCATCAAAAAGAAAAAAAAATATTCATACTCTCGCTACGTTGTGATGATGACATACCTGCCAAAAAGTATTGCTTCGTGAAAATCGGAACCCATCGCTTTCTTTCCTCGTATATACTATTCAACCATTCATTTTCCTTTCTATCATAAGCATCAATCATTTCACTCCAAAAGCCTTCAAATTCATCAAAGCTCAAACTCTCATGCACACAATGTAGCAAGCTAATTTTTATCCCCCAGAACTCTCGGTAACTACTTAGCTTATGTAGTAATTTGTTCATTATGTGCCATTGAAATAAGCCATGAAAAGTATTTAGAAAAACCTTTTTTATTGCTATTGAAATAGCCTTACATTGGTAGGTGATTATTACATGTGGAGCACAACCTGACATCAGAGCCGATCCTGAAATTTGGAATCCCTCGTACAAAATTGAAAAATGTGCCCATTTTCATTTATTTGATTCACACTTTTTGGTAGCTTAAAACTAAATTGGTAGCTTTCATTTATTGAAAATAGGCTCCACATTAGTAGCTTTCATTTATTTGAAATGCATTTTTTTTTTGATAGGCCTATTGCATATATTTTATTTTTTTATAAAAATTAAGCATTTAAACTAAAATTATTTTTTTTAATAAAATATTGAAATACAATAATTTACCTTAAAATATAATTTATAATTTTTTAATATTTTAATTTAAAATTTTTTAACATAAGAAAAAATTCTAAACATTATTAATGCCATTGTAATTCTTGAATCTCTCCAAGATGGTAGGAGTAATTTTTTTAAAGCATTTGTTGCGCGTGTTCTTCCATTTCCTGATTAAATTAGTATTATTATTTTGGATTGTTACTGTAAGGTTGAAAAAGCCAAAAGTGTATTTTCTGCCTTTTTTCACAGAAAAGCGTTAATAGTATTTTCCAAATTTTTGCATTTAACATCTTTAATTTGCAGTTAGGGATTTTTAAAGTAATTTGCTAGGTATAAATTTTTAGTGTCTTCTTGCATTTTCTGCTAGTAGGGAAGCGATTTTTTGCATATTCTCACGGTAATAAAATCAAATGTTATTTGTTATTCCAGTCAAAGGAAAAATGTACTTGTAGTTAGTTTACTTGAAAGCAAAAAGCCCCTATTGGATATCCTGCTGCTATCATTTAATAATATTAATTTTAACCCTTGGTTATCTACTAGTAGTACAATTGATGCATGTCATATTTTTTTGATAAAATTTGTTGGTTACTCTTAGTTAACTACTAATTGGTTCTGTGTTGTTGAAACTTGAAAAGCATAAAGCAACTTTTGTTTGTTCTACTGCTTTTCCATTTTAAATAGTAACTATTATTGTATGTATTATCTGCTAGTTTTTCTGAAGTTTAAACAAATGAATCTCATCTAATTGTCTTCAATAATTTCAATTTTAGTTTGTTTTCTAAATGTTGTGCATGTTTGAATTTTGATAAAGCTAACTGTTACTCTTAAGTTAACTAATACTAGTAATTTGGTTTGTGTGGAAAGAAAAAGCATGAACCACCTATTGCATATTCCGATGTTTTCTCTTTTTAAACAAGTATTGATGAATATTTTTGGTTTTTGAGTATACTCTAAACTAGTTTCTGTTTTCCAAAATAAGTACATGTTGTGATTAATTTGGTGATCTTTCACCGTGTGCTTTGTAACAGCAACGAGTGTGTGTACCTGCTGCTGGGGGAGAAAAGGAGAATGAGGCACTGGAGTTTGAGGTGTACAACCAGGGGATGTTCAAGACGGAGCTGTGCAACAAGTGGCAAGAGACGGGTGCGTGCCCCTACGGCGACAACTGCCAGTTCGCCCATGGCATCACGGAGCTCCGCCCAGTCATCAGGCACCCGCGTTACAAGACGGAGGTCTGTCGGATGGTTCTCACAGGCGACAACTGCCCCTACGGCCACCGCTGTCACTTCCGCCACTCCCTCACTGAGGAGGAGAAGCTGCTGGGCCCGCTCCGCCTCAGCGAACTCAATCGGTAACATGTGGGGCCCGTTCTAGTGTGAAAATCTGGTAATGAGGAAATAAGTTCGACATTGGTTTAGTAAATAATGAGAAACTGAGAAAATATTTGAAAATCGTATATTTTGTGGAGAAATGGTTTGCAAATGAGAACTAGTTTGATAATGGTTTAGTAAATAAATGAGAAATTGAGCAAATATGAGATACTATATGATATCATTTGTTAGGGGGAATTTTGGGAAAATTGTTGTTCAAATTGCCAAATATATATATTCCTTTTCATTAGTTACTTTTTCTTCATTTGTGGATAAATTAAGGCCTACAAATGATTACTATTTGTATTACCATTCCTGTAGGATATTATGCCCTTCTTTTAGATCTCTTTTATTCCTGTCAAAAAAAAAAAAAAAAATGCATGTGTCAACAGTATATGCATGGATTTGGTTGCATGGGTAAAGTGATTTGAGACTAGAAGATGGGTGACATTTCATTTTTCATTAGCTGAGCCTAAAATTGGTCATATATGAAGGTGGTTAATGTGGAATTATATACTTTCGTTGCTTAAATTAGATGTCACAGCAATTGGTACGCACTCTCTCAAAAGGCATGTAAAATATCAAACATGTTTTGGGCCTGAGAGTGCAACTCAAGTAGGGTCTCAAGTTTTCTTTCTCTGGTAAATTAAGACATCTCTCAAGTTTCTAAATAAGTTAATTTGTTCAATCTCTATAAAATGATATGTTTACCTATTTCAGATATATGAAATCTCAGTTTTGATCACAGAACTGCAATAAGTGACATTACAAACTAATTGACATGTGCACCTGTTTTTATTCTTTATATATGTACTCTGTAGAAATAATTTCCTAATATTTATTTATGATACATTGCCCGAAGAAACAATCAATCGCAAATGCCCTGGTAGTTTACCTTTGTTTGGTAGTAGTAACTTTATTGAGAACAAAAGAAAATATAGGTTCCTTGTGAAGTTGATTTTAGAAAACAAATGCTACCAATGTTTTTCCATTATGTTTGGTGGATATTTGAAGGAAATATAAATATACTAGTACTTGTTTCAATTTCACGTCATCATGGTCGTTGTGAGGGGTCCCAATCTAGGGTTGTTGTGTAGTACATGAGACTCAAAGTTTTACGTCATCACAAAAGCCAACAATGCAGGTCCGGGGAAATTTGAGAACAAAGAAAAATAATGGTGAAAAAGGATAGAAATTTTAATAATTCTTCACTATAATCTTGTATTCTGTCTTATAATTATTGAATTGTTTGATTTAACACATTATAAAATTTTAAATTATGGATAAATGATCAAGATATTTGTATTTACTTTTAATTTGACTTGAGATCCCTAATAATTGAAAATATCCATTTGGATATAAGTCGAATTAGACACTTGGCTAATTATTTATGGATGGGTAGTATATAAAAAGGGAGCCAATGTCCGTACAAAAATAAAAATATCCTTGTGTTAATATAGACTCGGTCGTATCCACTTATTTTTTCATGAGATTAATATAAGCCGTTAGTTAAGTTCATTTCTAAAATACAAAGTATTGATTTTTCATTCGTGGCTTTTAGCGTAATTGATACAAGGTTTAATTTCACTTATCGGAACAATTCAGTAACGACTTATTCACAGGACATTCGATAGACTTTATTATGGGCGTCTCGTTTGCTTGAAATACATTCAACTAGTCCAAGCTTTAGCAAAATTATGGTCTTGCTAGAGTTAACCAAGGCTTCGGCTAGGTGTAACCGTTGAGTTTCATACTCTAAAAAGTATACATACTTATGCGAGTTTGAATACCCTATTTCTCTGCCAAATTAGTGTATCTAAGGGAGGAGCAAACCAGCATACAATCGAAGGGAACAATGAATGGTGACTTTAGAAATACTGTTAGCATTGGCGGATTAAAGGGAACAATAAACGGCGATAATTCTCCAACTTCCAAAATTTTTAAAAATTTTGAAAATGCGGACTACATTGTCCCTCTACAAAGGAAAAAAAATACCATCCTCCTAAAGAAGCAGGACTTGGCCTCGAACTAAAAATCTTTGTTCTGCCACTGATAGGCTTTTAAGCTTCAGTGCCCTCACACTACAAAAACCACAAGCCTCTCCTTCGCTCATGTTTATTTTAATTCATTAATCTATCATAATCAAATTTTTTATGTTGAAAAACAACTTTTGTTTCTACAACTTTTGTTACGTATATCCTGGTATCGAATTTCCAAAATCTTTTACAAGTAATTATTTTATTCCTTTTTTACCCCATTTCAATATATTAAATCCCAACAATTTTCTAGGCCCACATATCACCTAAACTAGTCAGTTTGCGAATGGAACCAACTCAATGTAAGAATAATTTTTTTCACGGAATTACAATGGCCCAGTACCAAAAAGTATTTATTTCTGTACTTTTTACATAAAAGTAAAATGATTCATTTTGTGCATAAAAAAATATATATATACACACTTAATTATACTTTTAACGCACAAAAGTGTACTTCTGAAAAAAATAAAGAATTTGATATTTTTTTCACAAAAGAGTATTTCTATCATAATTTAAACTACTATAAGTTACTTTTCATTACTTCCAATATAAAAAAAATATAATTAATTACATCATCATACTTTCTCTCTCTTTCTACAAAATGAGATGGTGACTAATTGTAAACAACGTAATATTAATTTGTACAAGTTTTGGATATGACTAATTTGTATATGTATCATTATTTTTTGTTAACATTGAGGGCATTTGAACAAAAAAAAGGGGAAGTCGAATCTTGAACATGCTATTAAGCATCTTAGGCACTGGCCCCTCGGCTAGTCACTAAATTTATCGAAAATTTGTGCAAACTATACTTACTTGGTTGACAATTAAAATAATCATACTTTCTCTTTCTTACTACAAAACTGGATGATAGCTAATTGTAAATCATAAAAATTAATTTGTACTAGTTTTAGATACAACTAATTTGTATGTATATCGTTATTTTTTTTTTAACATTAAGGGCATTTGGACACGAAAGGGGGACACGAATCCCAAACCTGCTATTAAGCGTTTCAGGCATTAGCTGCTAGACTAATCCTAGTGGTTCCCGTGTACGTTCCTTAAATTTACTGATTTTGATTATAGAAGTTTGGGTCTTTTCCAAAAAAAAAAAACAGAAGAAAGAAAAGAAAAGAAAAAAGTATAGAAGTTTGATAGTGTGGAGTCCTATTTCGCGAAATTGAAAATGTAAGGGACTACAAAGTAGCAGATTTTAAACAATAGGGCGCAAGGCGTAATTTAATTCCAAACATAACCGTCAACGATGATGATCTCCATTTTTCGCGCCGTTCAAAGCTTCACTCTCTAACTAACTGAAGAAGAAAAGGAACAGCTTACACTCCCACAAATCTATCTCACTCTCTCTCTCTCGGATCTCTCTCTCTCCTTCCTGAATCCCACAATCGAGTTTCAGAATCGGCAGCAGAAGAAAAATGGAGAGGAGAGAGAGATCCAAGCCCTACGCTATTCTGCTGGTGGGGCTCCTCCTCATGAGCTTCGTACACGAGCTGTCGGGGCTGGCGGTGACGGTGAATGACGTGGAGTGTGTCTACGAGTACGTGATATACGAGGGTGACAACGTCTCCGGCAACTTCGTCGTTGTTGATCACGACATCTTCTGGGGCTCCGATCATCCCGGCATCGATTTCACCGTATGACAATTCTCTCTCTCTCTCTCTCTCTATATATATATATGTATGTATATTTGTATGTGTATGTTGTGGCTTGATTATATGGTACATTGGATTTGGATTTTAATACTATTTTAACAGAATTGTGCCCATCACCTGTACTCCTAAATGAGCCCCCTAAACTAAACTTTAGAGGTTAAATTTTAGGGCACCTTCCCAGTGTATCTAATACTATTGATTCCCTAAAAATAGGGGATTTTCTATAGTGATCCCCTTGAATTATGAGAATACTGTTCATCCCCAATTCTATTTTTAGGTTTAGGAATCTGGCATGGATATTCTTGAAATTGCAGCCTCTAGTTTAGAATTTGATTTTTAGGAATCAACATTTAGGGTTAAAATTGGATAATCTGGTGAGAATTGGATTGGGATGTATGGGTAACCAACAAAAAGGAGAAAACAGTAGGCATATGCATAAAGAAAATTGATTTGTGTTTAATTGTCTCCTGGATCAATGTGACTAGATGCAAAATCGAATGTAATTCACTGTATAAAATCTCTCTCACTCTCTGATGTCTGTGATTTGATTATATGATATTTTGGATTTGAATCTTTGAACTGTTTTATCAGAATTTTGCCTTAAATGTTGAATTGGAGCTAATTCATTTGTTTTTTCTTTTGGGTAACCCGGAAAAAGGGGGAAACATTACAGGTGTACCTGAAAAAGTAATTTTGTTATTGATTGTCTTGTGGGTCAATGTGATTAGATGTTAAATTGAAAGTAATTCATTTGTTCGATATATAAAGAGAGTAACAGTAAAGGAGATATTAGAGACATAGATGAAGAACTTTCTAGAGGTTAAGGTTTTAGATCATCTTTTTATCATGTTTATGTTCTCATTATATGGGTCTGCAAGTTTGGATCTTTGTAGCATTTTGTCGTAATTGCCTTACCTGATGTTAAATTGAGGCTAATTCGTTCGTTCTTTTCCTTTTGATCGTCAAAAATAGAGGAAAAGTTTAGTACTGAGAAAAAGTTTTCTTTTTTTGGGGCAAGGATCTATGCTGTATCTGTTATTAGATGTATAATTGGATCTAATTCGTTGGTTTCCTTATGGATAATTAAATGAAAGGTGGAAAGCAATAGTGAAAATGAAAGTAGTTCTGTCCTGGGTTAGGGGTTTAGGCTTCTAGCACACCTTTTAGTTTTCTTTAAATTTATTTATTCTTTGAATTCCTATATTTGATGCGTGTAAAAGAAGAAAATGAACGATCGTAATCCCACCTTCTATGTAGAGTTATTGATGCAAGAGCATCTTCTTGTTACAGACAACTACTTTTTTTATTTTTTAGAATAATTTATTTTAGTCAAGTTATTGAGTCTGACTTTTCAGTTTTTTAATTGGTTGCTAGCAGAGTGTTTAATTCTCAGTCTAGGATGTCTAAAAGGTCCAGAAGTCTCTTGGATCTAGACTTCTAGTAGTTTCTTTGTATCTCTATATAAAGCTGACTAGAATTTTGTTCCAGTAGCTTGTTTTGATCAATTTAAAGAAATTGTCATTCAGATTCTAGCCTTTCTTCCATAATGAATTCTATTTGTGCAGATCCCTATCTTCCTCTGCATCATTTATATAGACATGTGCAAAGTTTTGAAGTTTTGTGGATTATTTATAATTATATTCGGTTCAATGTGATTGGATTTGGAAATCTTTATTTGTCATCAGATTCTCTCGTTTAATGTTTGAGTGAAGCTAATTCATTTGTTTTCTTTGGTATGAACAACAAAAAGGGGAAAAACATTCAGACATGCCTAAGAAATTCATGCATAATTGGTACAAAAAGATAAAGTAAATTAGACATCTGCTACAAACCTGGCTTGTGTAAGTGCATAATTGTTGAGCCCCCATTATGTACTATGTGGAAGAAAGTGGGGGTAAAATTGAATGATCTCTTTGTTTTGGTTGGGATCCTTTTGGAAGCAATTCTGGAAGATAGCGCATGCTATGTGGTCAAGGCATTGATATCCCGCATGGTAGAGTCAGAGGGTGGTAGGTGGAACCCATATGCTGTGCTTTGTAGTTTTGTCATCTCATAGGTCATTGTAGTTATCTGGGGCAGCCTTTGGAATTTGGATTAGGCCTTTGTAGTTATATTTGGAACACCTTCGGGTCCTTGGTTAAATATATAATATAAATAGTATGTTGTGTTACACTCCCTCATGAGCCTCTTGGAGCGACTCTTAATTATGTTGAAATTGGCTGAGTTATCTCCTCTTATGGGCATTTGGATTAGCCACATTTAACTCGTCGAACTACAGTGTTCACATTTTTCTGATTGGGTTCTCATGTGTTGTTGTTTGTTTTTCATGTATTAGTGGTAACTTATACTTCCTAAGAGTTTGAAGAGATCCTACCAGCATATGATGACTGTTACTACAATTATAGACTAACAAATACTTGAGATTTCTTGCCTTTTCTCTCGAAAACTTGATTTTGATGTCTCTCCATCTCTAGGGGATCTGATATCATTTGCGTTGAAGGTTTTAAGCTATTTCAGATAGGAAAGTAGGTGATCATCCTCCCTACTCTTGGTTCCCTCATTGACAACTGTATTGGAAACACATTTTGGGGACCAACAATTCAGGATTTCTAATGGTCTATATATTGCTTTTTCTTATGAAGTTAATCGAGAAGTCTAAGCTTGAAACATAACTTTAAGTTTTCACCATCGGTCTGCTATTCGGTTGAATGGGGAAGGTTTTATTTTATTTTATTTTATTTAGGGTTTTGTAGCTGTATAACTAAGTTGGGTTTGCTTTCTTCACAAGGTTCTTCCTTTCGCTGATGATTGGTGAATCCCTTATTTCGTTTATGTGTCTTTTGGGTTTGATACATATCAGGATGTGACTGTAGTATTAACCCGTGTAAATCATTAGATAGAGGATAGTTACGAGAAAAGTATGTGTTATCCTTTTCCTTCCCGTCTTAAAGTGATTGCCGCTTATTTTGTCACTTCCTTATCGTCTCACAGCTTGTACATTGTAGATGCTTCATATGAAATTTCACCTTAGAATTGTTGGAGAAAAGGTCTCTCCATAGTCAGCTCTTCGATAGATAGTCATTTATAAATAGGTACAGAAATTTTTTGTCATTGTGGATTAGAGCCTTTCTTGGTGGTGCTTTCAGGTATTAGACCAGAACTTGACTTTTGCACATTCTGGCCTTAGCCTTTATTATTTTCGTTAAACTTTATTGTATTTGCTGAACCTTCCTATCAAATACACCAATTGGGTTCTAAATGCCAGCTACTGTTCACTGTATATTTCAGAGATCATGAATGTGGATTGATCGCTTTTTTGGACAACTCGGTCGGTCCAATAGTGCGGTTTAGCTTACAAACAAAAATTTATATTACCAGGAGGCAGCAACTGTAGTACCATGCCAATTAGTTTTAGTTCCTTTCAGCTTAGTCATTGATTTCCTGAATGTGTTATTTTTGGCAGGCATCATCTCCCGGGGATAATGTGGTGTACTCTGCGAAGGGAACATCTGGGGATAAGTTTCAGTTCAAGGCCCCACGAAGTGGAATGTACAAATTCTGTTTCCATAATCCGACATCGGCACCAGAGACTGTATCGTTCTACATTCATGTTGGCCACATTCCCAGTGAACATGATCTTGCCAAAGACGGTTTGTTCATTACTTACGTTTTTTCAGTAACAATAACATGCATTGATCCATTGACAGTTCTGTTACGCTGCTACAAACAGCAGTGCATCTAAAATTTTGACTTGCTGTTCAAAGTGTGAACTTCGTTACAGTTTGGGGCTGTTATTTGTCTTGGTATTTATTTTGATATTCTTTTATTAAGCTTTGTGTGGTGATGGTTGCAGAACATCTCGACCCCATTAATGTTAAAATTGCGGAGCTGAGGGAAGCTTTGGATTCTGTGACCGCAGAACAAAAGTACTTGAAAGCACGCGATGGTCGTCATCGTCGAAGTAAGTCATTTTTTTATGATTGTACCATAAGCTTGAGTGGTGGATTGTTCACTTTATATATATATATATATATATATATATATATATATTATA
>MKEJ01066374.1:0-10211 GCA_001753735.1 Embelia ribes
TTCTACGATTAGGACTTTACCATATGCTCACCATTACGAATGCCGTAAGAAGAGGACTTCTTCTTCGACTGGCTTTTACCCTACCTCGCAACCACTTATGCAATCTCTTTTAGAGTCTATGCCACAGTCACCTACACAGCCTCCCCTATAGTCTCCTATAGAGCCATTCGGTCAGCCACTAGCACAACATTCCTCTAGGCCACCTATATTGCCTCCTCCCGTAGGGCCTTCTATACAAGTGCATAAAATGGAACCGATAGCTTTCCCATGAAAGTCGAAAAGGCAAAGGAAGCCAATGAATTGTGTAACTCATTCAAAATTAAGGCGTTAGGGTAGTAGTATATCTTTTAGGACTTTATTATGTATTAGACTTGTGTATTTTTTATGATGTTGCTTGATACAGAATTATCTATTTTTTGTTGCTAATGACGGACTTTATTATGTATTAGACTTGTGTATTTTTTATGATGTTGCTTGATACAGAATTATCTATTTTTTGTTGCTAATGATCTTATTTTTGTATGTATTTTTCTATTTTTGTGAAGTGGTTTGGGTTGAAGTGGTTTGGGTTTGATTTGCTGTTATATTTGATAATGATACAGGTTGTGCTTGGATGGACATGGAAAATCTGAAGTTTTTTTTTGTTCAGTTTATGCCTAAAGCGCATTATATTCTCTTTATTTGTTTTTTTGGTTAATGAAAACGCATAATTGTCATGTGCTTTCTTTCTTTTCTTGGTTATTGAAAACGCATAATTTGTATGTACTTTGTTTGTTATTTTTTGGATGGAAAGTGCAATAGTTTAATGCGTTTTGTTCTCTTTTTTTTTTCAAAATTTTAATGAAATTTAACCATCAAAACGTGCTTAATAAATAAGTTTTTTGCTTTTTATTTAATACATAAAAAACGTGTTTAATAAATGCATTTTCTTTGGCGTTTTGTTATTGCATAAAACACATATATTTATTGCGCTTTCATTGTTAGTTTTACACTTATTTTCCGTTACACTTGATAGAGATGTGTGTTGATTAAATATTAAGAAAGGGTATTAATTTATTGCGTTTTCATATTAATTATGTTAGTTTGGGAAAATATTTAATAGGTGTGTTAATTTGGAAAATAATGTATGTTTAAATACTAAAATGGCAAAAAAACTCATTTAACTATATCTAATAAGTTAACAACACCATTATACATAAATAAATAAATAAACAATGTATGTACAAGAAGAATTTGACGAATCTCCCTTCGTTATGCCACCCCTTAATATTTTTTTAGGCCAAATCTCAATCAAACTTCCAACAAATCTAAATAACTGTTTATATCATAACACGCGTTCTAAACATGAAAACAAAATTATTTCACATTATAATTATATAATTCTCTACATTTTTAACTTGCTAACTATGTTATGTTAAATATAAAAACAAAAACTTGAGGTTACAAAATTTCATAACATACAATTTCTTATTTTCTAGATGTATAATATTATTAGAAACCATTTACACTTGTTGAAAGTTAATTTTGAAAACCTTTTTGCCAAAAATACAATCAGGGACAAAAGGAAACACGATTAAGAGGGTAAGATATCATGACTCGTCACCTTCATTGATAAACCCACGAAAGAGAATTAAGAAAAACTCACTACGACAACAGAATTTGATGGATGGGTGATATTAAAGCACATGAACGACTATATACAAATCAAACGTGCAGACACAATCGCCACAATTGTGATTGTACTCTTGGGTATAGCCTCATCCAACTACCTCAATTGGGATCAACTTTATATTATTTTAAAAAATTAATTGATTATTGAGCGGATGGTACAAATATGTATGTAACTACCACAAATTCACAAGCATGCCAAAAAAAATCACTAACTTCCCAATACTTGTTCAAGTTAAGACACAAAAAATTTTACAACAAATAATTATTACTATGAGCTTCAAAGAAATTACATAACTACATGTGTGCGCTTGCTAGGTGACCACAATACTTTCTGGGATTCTATAATTTACAGTAAAATCTAACTCTAAAAATGAAACATTGGTTAAGGGAGAGACAACTCAAGCCAAGCTCTAAGCATGTCAAACATCTTTCCAACCACCCTCCGAAAATTCGGATGTATTGCACGCTGAGGCCATTCACTTCATCACTCAAAGAGTAGTGAAACATTCCACCTCTAGCATTTAAGACAATTTGTTGTGCTGGGCGGATAACAGAGTGATCCCACAGTCTTCTAAAACTGTAACTGTTTCCGAAAACATGAAGAAGAAATGGAAGATTTTGTTTCAGTTCAAGGCATTATGAACCCGTTCAAGAAGCCGCACCACTTGGTTGACCGTAATAGGAGGAGGAGAAGAAGGTTTAGGGCTCAACATGACTGTATTAGGTGAGGCAAGAGGTAGCGATAGCACAAGCTCCTGCTGCATGCTTGTAAGCTCTAAAAACTGAGCTAACATATCACCATCGAGTATTCTGGGCACCCCAGCCTGTCAATAGATGTTAATGATCATTAAGATATAAATTGAACAACTATTCATACATTGTAGACGTAAAACTTAAATTTCTTTCTCCTCTTACCGAACTTTCACGGCTACGGAATTCGTTATGATCATTTCCTAGAATAGGCTCTGTCAGTGGATGAACCACCAGTTTGGCTTGCACAGCTTCTAAAAGCTCATATTCTTCCCTACAAAAAAGCCAAAAATTGTAACAAGCTCAAACACACAAGTGTTTCCATCATAACTTGAGAAACTTGTTGCTCGTAAATCAGCCAATAGAATATCACAAATTGATAAGTACCTTGATAAAGGAATAAAGACGACAATGCTTCCTAATAGCGTGCTGGCAATAATACTATTATGCGACAAATCTACAATAGAATTGGAAACATCCCAGCCTCTAACTATATCATCCGCTGGAAGTTTGTAAGAAAATGAACCCTGCAAGAAAAGAGGAACATTTTTACATTTTAGCAATATCAAGGTCAAACATATATTTCTAGCTTTTGCCAGTCAGCTTCAATCCTTATTAATTCAGAGATTGCAAAGACGGTAGATAATAAAACCACAACAAATTAGACAAGAGTGACTTACTTTCATGAGGCTCATGGCTATCTCACCCATGTAGAATGAACAACTTCTAGTCAAGTTACATTCTGGACTTGCACTGTCTGCCACATGAAACAAATTAATGAAAATTCATAGTACGTCAACGGGGTGCATCAATTATTTAGGAACAAAAAAAGAAGCAAAAGACACACATATAACTATAATACGATAGAGTACATACCTTCTAATTGATTTGAAGAAGACAAAACAGTGATGCTTCCCTTGCGATCTGACACAACAGCAGTTTTTTCATCCATAAGAATACAATCAGCTACCAATCTCTGAACAGGATCACAGTACAGTTGTTCGAGTTTCCTGGAATCCTGGAATATGAATAAAAGACTCGGATTAGGACAAGGCCATTGAAAAGGATTAGCACAAGGCCAACCAAAAAGGCCAATAAAATATTTACTTCCCATGGCCAACTTAATCATCATTGAAATAGTGTCAAAAAAAAGAGAATAGCAGTGCTGCTAACCTCATGGTATGTATAGAAAAGGATCCCGTCACGGCAATCACCGACTGCGATTCTAGTAAAATGCGCAGTCAAAGTCATTATCATAAACCGTGTCCTTCCTACTGCAAATCTTCTCACCCTTTGGCAATTATCATTAGGAAAACCACACACATAGAACTGAAAAGGGGGGGAAAACACACTTTATCGTCAGTAATAAACACGTCACAGCCATATGATTGTAGTCTCAATAGATGGGTAAATATTTCTGTGAACTCACCGCATTACCAGCAGATGCCAAGATATAACGATCAAGGTAAGGGCAAACGGCTAATACCATTCCAGGCCATATAGTAGAATAAGCTAGCCTCAGTTGCCAAATTTCGTTTTCTTCGAGCTTAATTCCCTCACAGTTGTCATCTGGGCTGCTGCAGACACTACTGCAAGAAAGTTGTCCTGCTGCATGCCCGACAGTTTCACGAAAAGGTGAAGCTCGTCGAGAAGATGATCCAGCTTTGGAACAGAATGTAATCGAAGCAGTATCAGAGTATTGCATATGCTCGAGGCAGAGAACAATCAGACGTCCTTTAGTGCTGCAGCAAAGTTATTTAATGTCAAAACAAAAGAAAGTACTCACAGAAGAAATTAATAATAATAAATAGACCAATAAGAATTTCTCTAAGTATAAAGAGAACAAGCAGAAGTAATGCAGGTCGCAAACTCCACAGAAAAATGTAAGCGGAAGCTGACAAACATTTCACCAGCCTTCTCACTTTTGTAATTTATCAGAATGCAGAAAATGAACCTAGTATGAAAGTTGACATACTAACCTTTCAGCTTCACCACTTGGCATTATTGCTGGACCAGAAGAAAGGCTAGTTCCGACCACCAAAACCTGTTCATTCCCAACCCTTACTAATTCCATAGACTTCCCTGTTTCTCCAGGATCGAGTTTAAAGGATGATAAAACCACCCCACACAGCGGATCAACACAGCATATATCAGATGTATGCGTATCATAGGCCAATTCTGTCCTCATGACGACCAACAACCTACTTTCACTATGATATAAAACCTTCCGAGGGGTGCCACCAAGGTGGAACTTCTGCACATTAAGCCTCTTGGTTTGCACCATTTCCACCTACAGTAAAATTATTAACCAAAATCAGTTCAAACATTGAGAAGAAAAATGGTACGAGATAGAGAAAAAATATAACTGTTGATCAGCGATGAAAAAGAAAAAGATACATACGAAACTCAAGTCATATTCATCACTCCACTCTCCTAGACAGATAAAGCGTAACAAAGGATGCCATAATGCAACCTAACGGCACAAGCTGAGAGAGGAACAAAACAGATAAGACTAACCCTTTTTCCTACAGAGGTGTTATTATGGGGTTTTATCACAGGAAAGATAACAGAACATACAATTCCCCGCTTATGTGCATGCATATGTACATTGAAATATGAAAAGCTAGTTTTTGAAAAACATAATATTAAGGTACAGAATTAATAGTAACCTGAATTATTTCACCACAAAGTTTCCTAAGGACTTCATGCACAAAAGCAAAATAGTATGCCAAGGACGTAATAGCTTCTTACCAAATTCAGACTGTTATCGGCAACAAATAAGACACCTTGCGGACATTCAGCAGAGGAGACAGGAGTTACATGTGTCGAAGGTTGAAAGGAGATGGAAACATAAGAAACGCTGTGTCTAGCCGTTTGCAATAACCAAGGCCTATCACTGAGAGCAATTATGTCAGCATCTAGAGAATCACTTAATGGGATAAGGAAAGCAGGCGTGATTCCAATACGGCGCACAGCAACTAACTGTAGATGAATGGGGTTGTCACGGGACTTTTCAAAAGTGCATATTTGGGGCCCACTGGACTTCAATAGAGAAGAACCCAAGTTCACCGAAGAGGAATAGCTTAAAGGCCACTCAAAACGAAGTAGCATTCCGTTCCTTAATCCGGAGAGAACATAGAGACGATCAACAAATACAAGCCTTACATCTTGAGGGACACAACCATCAATAGCAGTTCCAACAGTGTTAGTTATCGAAATGTTCCCAACACCAAGAACTCTCAGAGTGCCGTCAGGTTGAAAGGACAAAATTTCTACTGAAGGTTTATGTGTTCCGATCACAATGGCATTCCCAAAGTTAACCCCATGTAGACTGGAATCTTTTGGCCTGTTATCTGTTGTATTACTGCTTCCAGTTGATGGTTTTCTATTTAAATGATAATGGGGGATAGAAATGCATGATAATTCATTCTGCAATCTCACATGTTGCATCTCATGAACTTCACAGTGATGAGCTGATATGTACCTGACACCTAGAATAAATAACAAGCTTGGACTGGATGTAGCTACAGCAATCATATTCTGTTCAACTGCCCCGAGACTGATGCTGATATTACCAGGTGACCATGAAGTACATATTGGAAAGGGTGAAGAAACACCTTTAGGATGGGCAGAAGCAGTAGGAAAGCAAATTTTAACTCCATTTTGGCGTATCTGTACCAGTAAACCGTCACCCAGGAGGCCGCAAGCCAAAGTACAGACATCCGGCTGGAAACCGACCATATCGGTCACATCTGTGAAGCTCAAGCCAACTGATAGAACCCTTGTTTGTTCGACAAAGGATAGAACCAAAAATGAATGATAAATATCATCTACTTCCATTTTCAAAGTCCAAATACCAGTTATTCCTTGATAAATGGGGGCAGTTCTCAAAAGCTTTTCTACACTGATGCCACTTCGAATAATCCTCAAAGACCCTTCCGGAGCCATTCCACAGCAGGCAAACATTTGATCATGTTTGTCATCAAGATAATCCACCACAGACATATCTAAGATGGGTGCAATATTTTGAATTGAACTTCTATACCACAGCTTTCCATCTACCAACTTGAGAACCACCCCATCCCCCATCTCCACAATCGCTACCAAAAATCCACCACCAACCCACAATAGTTGTTTGCAAGGCAAGCCTTTGTATAAACAATCAGAGAGGTCGACTTTAAGGCCATTAGAATCATGAGAAATTTCAACCATAAAAAAGTCTCCGCTGTCTACACAAAAAATCAATCTTGGATTTTGTTTGTTATCGGGTTCCCAGGTCCACGAGCACACGTGTTTCGAGGCAGAATGGAAATATCCATAGTCCTCGTCAATACTCATTGGATCATCATCTTTAATCAAGTCGCACAACTCCAGTAAAGCGGAAGCAGCAACATTGAACATACCGTCCTCGTCAGGGTCGTGTACTCTACACGATTCCTCAACAGAGTTATGTTCCCCAGCAACAGTAGGTAGACAATTTAAGCCCATCCTATAGACACAACAAGGGTTCTGAGGATCCCTGAGATCCATTAAAATAGCATCACCAACCCTGAACAAGAATGCAAAATCATAAGCATGAGGAACTTCAACCACGTTGTGTGCCAGGGGTCCAGCTTCAGCATACTGACAGCTTATGTGTACAGAATCTTCCCTAGTACGCCATTCCAACAGCAGAAGCTCATTCATGAACGAACCCCTCCTGCACCACCCAAAATTGGAGTATTAGGCTACAATATCACAACTCACAAGAACAAGGCTATGATAAAACCCACAATGCACTGGAAATTTTAGAAAAAGGAAATAGAAAACATTTGTCCACCAAAAGCTATCGGAAGATGAAAATTGTAAAAGTTAAATGCCAATTTCAAGTAGTCATGATGCAGCAGCACACCTGTTCAGGAGAATGGCTAACAAGGGATTTTGCTCATTACTTGGATCTCTAAAATCTCTGGAAATAAAGCACATGCTCCATATGGTGCCACAAATGCTGATCTGACCTTCATCTGGACTTGCATCTCCATTACTTTCAGATGGATAAAATATTTTCTGAATCACGGCATAAGACAAACGTCATGTTAAACTTCATGGTAAGGCTTTCGTACAGTGGATAAGAGGAAAGGACAGTTCTAACTTGTAACCCAACAGAACTCGGTATGTGTAAAACACTCTCAATTCTCCTACACAAAAAACTTGTTCTAAAGATGGGACGAATAAAAGGAAGTAATTAACCTTATCGATAAGATCACCCTCAGCAGGCATCGAGACAGAGAACATGGCCAATCGATCCTCGTAAGCACTAGCAGCAATGAAGCGGCCACTACAAAAGAAGATTCACGAAAGAAAATCCATCAATGCTCACACTTATGGTTGGTTATTTAACGGTGTTGCAAAGATAATTTAAGAAGCAGTTACCGGACTACACCATTGAGGTTTGTGCTCTCTCTTTCCCTCCCCTCCTTCATTTTTTTGGTGGGTGGGGAGGGAGGAGGGTACAGGAAACAAAGCAGCATGAGAAACTAAAACAATAGTACATAAAATCAAGAAAAAAGAAAGGGACATGTGACCTTATACTTCAAGTAAGAATACCTGGAATCAACAGCCAGCATTCTTCCAACTTGATGCCTTGAGTTGCCAGGATCAGAAAGTTGAATGTGTGTCAATGGGAAAAACCTATGTCAACAACAAAACTAGATAACACCATCCGAGGGATAAGTTTATATTTACATCCACAAATGGAGAAAGATACCTTCTTTTAGCGGAACCAGCAAAAAAAGAAAAACAAATATTATCACATCTCATGTCTTATAACATGAAGGAAGAACAATAGAAATCAGCTGTGAAGTGGGGAAACCTGTGCATATCATTAGAGAAAGTGAGAAAGGAGAGCTTCCCAGAGTCAGAAATGGCAACTAAAAGGTCTTTTCCCTCCATCTACAAGAAAGCAAACGAGAGCCTGGAGTGAGCTGGGAGATTATGGGGGTTAGGGAGACAGAGAGAGATAGGGGAAGAAATAAACTCCTCAGAACAATCACATATATATACATATATATGTGTGTGTGCTTGCTTCACCTAACTAACAAAGGCTATATATAATCTAAGGTGAAGTTCCAACAACTTTGGCAACTGATATTGAGTTTGTTAAAAAGCAAGTAATGAAGAGAGGGAGAGAGAGAGACCTGGGGGGTTTTAGGATGAAAGGTGTTGTTCCATGGCACAAGGGCGATATCTTTGATGGTACCAAATACTGGCTGTTCACAGATAGACTGTGCAAAACCATCTTCATCAATTATCACCAATTCTATGGATGTCTCCTTAAAGAAAGAAAGAAAGAAAGAAAGAAATACAGTTTACATTATCATATTAGACAAAGCAGCATTCAAATCCTACATACATGATAACTATGAGAAGCACCTGCGAAAGTTAAACACATACGATACGAGTGAATAATAAGATATATATATATAGAGAGAGAGAGAGAGAGAGAGAAGAAGGAGGAGGAGGAGGAGGAGGAGGAGAAAGGAGGGTATATTATAACTATAAACAAACAAATAGCGTAGGGTTGGGTTGGACCTTGGCAAAAACGATGTCGTTGGAGGTTGGGGATCGAAAGTGACCTTGTAGAAGCTGAAGAACAACAGTGCTTCTGAGAGCGCACTTGGCCAGGTAGTGGACCCCACCCCCACGAGAGCTTGAAGAAGATGAAGAGGACGACGACGAAGACGAAGAATACGACTCTTCCTCCATCACCGCCATTGATTTCTTCTTCTTCTTCTTCTGCTTCTTTGATAAAGAGTGTTGTAAATTAAATTTTAGGGCTAGGCTAGCTGTTATTATTATTATTAATAGAATAGAATGGATGGAATAAGCTCCGCAGAGAGAGAGAGAGAGAGAGAGAGAGAGAGAGAGAATTAATTAAATTAAATCACATCCCTCCCTTTCTCGCTTTGCATATCCAGACAGACGACGGAGAGAAAGGAAAGAAATTTTGAAGACGATGAACTAAGCAAATTCCTCTTTACATTAACCTTTTCACACACACAATTAATTTCGGCTATTTGGTAAATTTGCAAATAGGAGATTTATTTAGAATGTGCAACAAAAGAGGAATGACATGCAACAACGATAAAAATGTGTCCAAGTAATATATGTCATGAACGTGTATACAAAAAATACATAATTCAACTTGTACCAATGTTTGAAAAATGAAATATTTTAACCCTGAGAATATGCTTTTAAAACTTAGATTTTTTATCCTTTCAAATTCGTGAATGATATGCTTATAATTTCACAATAAACAAATAATAAATTTTAAGAATAACATTGTACTACTACAAGGTGCATGCTCTCAACATGAGGGGTAACTACAATCCATTAATACCACGACAAACGTCATAATACCAAGTAAAGAATACACCTGGTATTGAAATATACTGGGTGTTGAATTATACGAATATACTCTCTTCGCAATTATAAAAAGTTGGCAACTCATACCCTCTCGTCTTTATAAATAAATGGTGCGAATATACTATATTCACCCATTTCCAACTCAGAACTATGAGGTCACTCAAAATTCAGCAAGGGGATATGTCACATATGTCCTCAAATTTATATATCGCCACATAACTATGATAAATCATACACTGCCAACATAAACACCGCCAACGTATCCGTGACATGTACCCTTTTTAAATCATAACCATATTGTCACGCCCCCAAATCCCAAGCACCCGGGACCCGAGGGGTGAGTACTAAAGAAACCAAATATGAATAACAACAGTACAACAACTAAA
>MKEJ01066376.1:0-15454 GCA_001753735.1 Embelia ribes
TACAAAATAGATGCTACACTATGAGTGCATCTCCATGACAACGAGTCATAATCCCCAATAATGATAATACATATGCAACTATGAATGGCATATGCAATCTACGACTACGAATGCAACGACGAATGTATAAATAATATCATTAAGTGTAATTAATAATATTATTTAATTGCAAAAAATTTATACAAATTTCCTGAGATGTTATACAATCCTATTCGACTAGTGACATAGTTTGCCGAGGGATATAATTTATTCCATATTTGTCTTTGTGACAAAATTTGTAGTATAAAATTATTTATTAGTAATTTTAGTGTTAAATTTTTACTGTATAATTTTTTTTTATACAAATTCTGTCTCGAATAAATTCAATACTTCTTTCCTTGAATCTGGTAGGTTTAAAATGAATTATGTTTCGGTTTAGTTTGGATAAAACCTATACTGGATTGGATTGGATAGGGTAAAAGGAGAAAAAAAAAGGCAAATCTATGTCCCTCCCAACCCACCCATATGCGAGTACTGATGGATATCTGCCCAGTAGTGCATATAAAATTATGTTTCATTTTTTTTTTCCACTATCTGTAATTTTTTTTATAATATGCTAATAGATTAATAGTGGCACTTGGAAATGATTAATCTTTTCAATTCTTAATTATTTTTCCTTATACGTGACATAATTGTTTTTGTCTATGGAAATAGAATCATTTTTATTTTTAAGATTGAAAAATTATTATTATTTTTTATAATTTTCTACTAATTAAGATAGTATGCCTAAATATTTTAAGTAGTGTTATCAGAATCGTACCTGGGGACGAATCGGCCAAGTAATTGCTTTACCGGTTCAACTGTTGGACCGCGGTTCACTTGGTTCAACTGCGGTTCATTAGGTAAATATGAAATAATATCACAAAAATATCATAACATCTTTAATTAAACAAATAAATGATCTTCACATAAAATTAGAAGCAGGAAGTTGAAATCTTTTCCATTATTAAAAATAAAAGTAACATATCAACCAAGGAGTATTTAGAAAACAAAATACTCGAATCGTGAAAAAATATAAATAATTTAAACTAATTAAGCTAAACTAAATATACTCAAAATAGTTTGAACTTTTATATTTCATTAGTTTTAATCTACCTCCACGCACTCCAATCAATACCAATGTCATTATGAAGATTTGTTGAATTTGCTAAAACTCTTAGTAGGCTATCATCGCCAATGGTTATTGATATGAATTTTATATTATTTAGGAAATATTCAAATCCTAAATTTTATATAAAAAAATCAAAATAATTATTGAAGATAAGAATTTATAAAACTATTTAAAAACAATGGATCATTTTATAATATATATGTTGTGAACCATATGATCCACTGGTTTTTGAAAATACTGTCAGTTCCGTCGAAATTTGATGATTCAATTATTTATCCGGTATCGTAAATATATCGAACTAAACTAAGTATTAATTTTTAGTTGAACCGATTCAACTGGCCATTACGGTCAGATTTCGGTAACAGCTGATTTATACTATAAGATTACACCCATTATTAAATGCTGGAGACATGAAACGGCTACATAATTCCAAAATGCCTAGTTGGAAAAGCGTATATGTCACGAGCTTACCAACTCGAAATTGTTTTCCTTTGTTTGTTTTTTTCCTCTAGAAATATTTTCATTGATGCTATATCTGGTCTCTTTTTTTTTTTTATTATTTCAAAAATAATATATATATATATATTATGCACGTGATGTATTTCCTAATATTTTTCTCCGATATATTTCTAATGATAGTACATGCAACTTATTGATATGGCAGAGATGATTATCTGGGTTATGTTATAATTTTAATTTAAAACCATCAACAGTAGTTCATAAAACAAAATCAAGAAGGATAGATCATGGGATAGGACCATGTTTCCAAAACTTGTACATATTTTGATTTTTATAAAATTATAATCAACATTGTAAAACTAAAAAACTTACAACTATAGTTGTTCTATTCTCCAAAATTTGTGTGGTGTAATTTTATGCTAGTAAAATTATACAATCTTTCGTCTAGGAATACAAATTTCCAAATATTACATCAATCTCAATGGATTGCCCAATTTTCTATATTGAAAATTTAATAAAAAAATAAAGAAATACATAAATTGTGGAAATATGATGATCAACAGCTGGAGAAAAAGCTAGACAGAAAATCCAATCCTAGATTTATATTATAATAATATTGAGAGAAAATCAATATCAAATTTAGCAATTAAAACTCTAGTTAATGACAAATTAATGCTGTCAGGGTCAAAACTGTAATAAAATAGGAGTTCAGGGCTAAGAATTTTCCACATATGACATCCACGTCAAAAGTATAACTGATGATAATAACGTGTCCGCCACATCACACCCTCCTCCGCTCAGATCTCACCACGTGTCATCATCCTACGCACCCAGCTCACACCTCGAGTCTCTCCTCTTTTTCTTTTCTTGCCGTTGATAAAAAGTCGACCCATTTCCATTCCTTTGTCTCAATCCCACTCACAGAGAAAGAGAGAGAGAGAGGCAGCAAACAGTGCTGAGAGAGATACAGAGAGAGAAAGAGAGAGTTCCTCGCCGGAGGTTCCATCTCAACCGCACGCCGCCGTGTACCGGCGACATTTCAGCCAATCTTTGCCGGAGATTCAGTACTTGTCTCTGGATTTCTGGGACTTTTCTCTCTCTCTCTATATATATAAATATATGTGTGGTATATAAGCTGCATTTTCTACTCTGCTCATACTTTCCGGTAAGCTGTCGCAGTTTACAGTTTCTAGCCGTTAGATACAACTTTGATTTGTACATTTATTCTCATATACATCTCAATTTCTGTTAAATTGCTTCAAAATCCCCCATCCAGCAGCTTAAAAAGTTGAAATTAGGTTATTTGTGGTATCTTTAGGCATTAATTCGACTCAATTTTAATCTCTTGTTTGAGTTTGTTTCTTAGCCAAACAATGCCTTTCTTATTTGGTTCTGTATCTTTTATAAAGAGTTCTTAAGTTTAGAAAAACCCCCAAAAAATGAGTTTTTTCAACTTGAAGATGATGAAATTAATTTCTACTTTGACTTTCTTACACCTTGTTTTCAACACCGCGAGATCCTTGACCCTGCCTTTAAACCAAGATGTGTTAGGGCTAATCGTGTTCAAAGCCGACATTGTAGATCCCAATGGGAGGTTAGTGTCTTGGACTGAAGATGATGATAGTCCTTGTAATTGGGTAGGGGTGAAATGTAACCCTAGATCCAAGCGAGCTTCCGAGCTAGTCCTGGACGGTTTTGCCCTTTCTGGAAAAATCGGTCGTGGCTTACTCCAACTGCAATTTCTACGGAAATTGTCGTTGGCAAAGAACAATCTTACCGGGACCATAAGCCCTGGTTTTACCCGCCTCGAGAACCTACGCATTATTGATTTTAGTGAGAATAGCCTTTCCGGAACAATTCCTGGTGATTTTTTTAAACAATGTGGGTCCCTTAGGTCAATTTCATTGGCTAGAAACAAGTTTACTGGTGAAATCCCGGAGAGCTTGAGCTCATGCTCGACTCTTGTTTCAGTTGACTTCTCGGGAAATCAGCTATCAGGGTCGTTACCTTCCGGGATCTGGTCCCTCAATGGGCTCAGATCAGTTGATCTGTCGAATAATCTTCTGGATGGCGAGATACCAAAAGGTATCGAAAAATTGATTAACTTAAAAGACATTAACTTACAGAGGAATAAGTTTACGGGTAATATTCCAGATGGGATTGGTAGTTGCTCGCTTTTAAGGTCGATCGATTTCGGTGAAAATTCTCTGTCTGGGGACCTACCAAGCACAATGAGGCTCCTAACATTGTGTAATAATCTGAATTTACGCAAAAATGCGTATGCAGGCGAGGTTCCAGAGTGGATTGGTGAAATGAGAAGCTTGGAGACACTCGATCTCTCTGTTAACAGCTTCTCTGGTATGATTCCAAATTCGATCGGGAACCTTCAGTCGTTAAAAGTGTTGAATCTTTCGATGAATAGTTTTACTGGGACTTTGCCTGGATTTATGATTAACTGCAAAAACCTTTTGGTGGTCGACCTTAGTCATAATTCTATGACAGGTGACCTTCCAGTATGGATATTGAAAATGGGGGTACAAGAGCTTTTGTTTTCAGGAAATGGATTAAGTGGGAATTTGGAAGCTCCCTTTTCTTCGTTGATGGAGAGCTCGGATCAGCAGCTGGTGGTCTTGGATTTATCCCAAAATAAGTTTTCGGGTGAAATCCCATCAGCTGTTGGTAATTTTAGCAGCTTGCGAGTTCTCAATTTGTCGATTAATTTGCTTGATGGAAATGTCCCAGCAAGTGTGGGGAAGTTGAAGGCTTTGGATATTTTGGATTTGAGTGACAATCAGTTAGATGGAAATATTCCTATGGAAATTGGTGGCGCAGTGTCTCTGAAGGAATTGAAATTAGAGAAGAACTTATTGGCTGGAACAATTCCGAACTCTATCCAGAACTGTTCTTCACTAATTTCATTGTAAGTTCTCTTTTTGATATGTTTCATGCTTTCATTTCTTTGCCTTTGCTGTAGTCTTTGGAGTAATTATATTCATTCTGTATTCTATTGTCTCACTAATGGAACTCTTAGATTTGCCTATTACCTTCACTATCTACTTTTGCTAATGGTGTAAAATGCATATTTCCAACTATAGTAATAGCCTGTAACCAATTACGTGCCCTTTATAGATTAAAAGAATCCCAAAGAAAAACAATTTAAATGTTGATACTGTATAACGTTAAGATTTATCATGATCTGGATTAAAAATTTAGCGTGGGTCTTCCACAAATTTTTGATGTGCTGGTTTACCTACCCATTATTTTTACATTTCCTCTATTTTGGCTGTTTTCAATTGTCTTTGTTTGCTATGTCAATTGTTCTGTGGGATTGTTTAACGCTTCTGAACTTTTCACTGATGAAATAGCTTTTGGATATTTCATCAGGGTTCTTGCTAGGAATGAAATAAGTGGCTCCATACCTGCTGATCTAGCAAAACTTACAAACCTACAAACAGTAGACTTGTCTTTCAACAAACTCATTGGAAATCTACCTAAGCAACTGGCAAACCTAAACCGCCTCCTGTTGTTCAATATATCCCACAACCAGCTTCAGGGCGAATTACCCTCTGGCAGTTTTTTCAACACCATTTCTCCCTCTTCAGTCTCAGGAAACCCCTCTCTCTGCGGTGCCATAGTCAATAAAAGCTGCCCCACCGTCCTCCCCAAGCCTATTGTCCTCAACCCGAACTCTACCGATTCTACCCCTGGCTCGATTCCTCAAACCCTCTCCCAAAAGAAAATCATCCTTAGCATCTCCGCCCTTGTAGCCATTGGGGCAGCTGCTTTGATAGTTGTCGGTGTGATTGCCATTACGGTTCTCAACCTCCGTGTACGTAGTCACACATCTCCCTCGGCTGCTGCTTTGACATTTTCTGGTGGTGACAGTTTCAGTAAGTCCCCTACTACGGACGGTAGCTCTGGCAAGCTCGTTATGTTTTCTGGGGACATCGACTTCAGCACAGGTGCCCATGCTTTGCTCAACAAGGACTGTGAGCTTGGTCGTGGTGGGTTCGGAGCAGTTTATAGAACTGTTCTCCGAGATGGGCGATCTGTGGCAATAAAAAAACTTACTGTCTCCAGTTTGGTGAAATCTCAGGACGATTTCGAAAAGGAGGTGAAAAAATTGGGTAAAATCCGTCACCCTAATCTTGTGGCGCTCGAAGGGTATTACTGGACCCCGTCGCTGCAGCTCCTCATATACGAATTCGTATCCGGTGGAAGTTTGTATAAGCATCTCCACAAAGGGTCTAATGGTAACTTCCTCTTGTGGAACGAAAGACTCAGTATCATTCTTGCTATGGCTAAGAGCTTGGCTCACCTCCACCAGATGAACATAATCCACTACAATTTGAAGTCTAGCAATATCCTCATGGACGATGATGGCGATCCCAAACTGGCTGATTTTGGCCTAGCTAGGCTTTTACCAATGCTCGATAGATACGTATTGAGCAGTAAAATCCAGAGCGCACTTGGTTACATGGCGCCTGAGTTTGCTTGCAAGACGGTGAAAATTACCGAAAAATGCGATGTTTATGGTTTCGGGGTCCTGGTTTTGGAAGTTGTTACCGGGAAGAAGCCTGTGGAGTACATGGAAGACGATGTGGTTGTACTATGTGATGTCGTGAGAGGTGCTCTAGAAGAGGGCAGAGTCGAAGAATGTGTAGATTCAAAGCTCGAGGGCAACTTTCCTGCTGATGAGGCCATCCCGGTAATGAAACTGGGCTTGATTTGTACGTCTCAAGTTCCATCAAACAGGCCCGGTATGGGCGAGGTGGTCAATATTTTGGAGCTGATCAGATGCCCCTCCGAAGGCCAGGAGGAATTGATATAAATTCAAAATTTATGCTAATTACTAATTAAAAAAAAAAATGGTGTAGTGCTTATTCTGCGACGGCGAAGAAGAATCCGGTTAGTTTATTTATTTTGATCGGAAAAGGGGAAATTAGTTGCTGAGATTCATAGTTTCCCCTTGTTTTTAGTCGAAGTTTCAATTCGTTTTGTAGCCTAGTTTTGTCACCGGATTCCTTTTCACCGGCTTTTAATTTTGAATCCTCTTTGAATGTCACTGATCCACCTAAATTAAGCTTCATCTTTTTCTTCTTTTCCTTCATCTCTTTCTGGTTTTGTTTGGTTGGACAAAATATAAGTGTGTTTTGGGGCCTCAAAGCACACAAGATTTCGAGTGTATGATTAATTTAAAAACTGAGCAGTCAAATAGGCAATAATACATATGTATGACAATGAGTAACTAGCCATCATTATAGAATATGGATCATATGATATTGAAATGCATTTATATTGTGTACCAAAAAAAGAAATGCATTTATATTAATTTTGAAAGGCTAACCCTCTGCCTAATAGCTCACACTATTATTAAAACCAAACCAATAATGTCATGCACAAGTTTCACATATAAGAAAAATTGTTTTGGACCTAGAGAGGAGTAAAATATAGTTTTTGAAGTCAAAAGTGAGTTAATGCTGTCTGAGAAAACTGTAGATTCCTGGCCCCCTCTTTCCAGGAAAGAAAATCCGAGTGGGGGATAAAATAATGAAAAGTTTAGAGAACAAAAACAAAAGGAAAAGCAAAAGGAAAAGATCGGTATTATATTTTTATTTGAAAAAAAAATTACAGTGTACCAAATAGAATTGACTTTAGCATAATCAAATGTGTCTCGCAAGACTATACAGCAGTTGTAGAGTAGCTCTGTTATATTTCCCATGTTGAAAAAAAAACTGACATATTATATATATAATGATATTGTCCAAAAATGACCTTTCTTTACTTGCTCTCATATTTTTTTGCTAATCTTCTATACTTGTGCTTCATGTGTGGCAGTTGAGATAAATGAGTAAATTTAAGCATTATAGTCGGGTACCCTAATTGCAATTTTCGATAATCTGATCATCTTAAGATTTGAATGTGTCTGATCAGTTATAAGCTGAAGGGACGCATAAAGTAGGCGTCCACTAGATGCAGTGCAACTAAGGCATGCTTTTGACGATACTTATAATTGCTAGCACTTCTTTAAGTTAAAAATGGATGGAGGGGGCAATATGCAATCTAACAATCCAATGGTGAGAATTTAAATATTTATAATTATTATTTATATTTTTTAATATATTGGTAAAATTTGGCAATTGGATTGTGATGATATGGGCTACCGTAGGCAGCCTCGGATCTAGTTAGGAATTGTGTTTTTTACAAATTTTTGTTGGAACGTATTTCTAATAAATTACTATCTTTTCCAAATTATCTCACTATTTTCCTTCTATGAAATATCCTAAGTGCATCAATTTGAATCTTAGTTTACCTAAAATCATGTCCTCAAAGTATCTTCTTTTAACGAGGTCTTCAAGTGCATTAATGACTCTTGGAATTCATTGGTCCCTCTCATATTTTTTACCACACATATGCACATGGTGACAACATATATAGGTATATATATGTATGTATGTATCTATCTATCATGTTCAAGTTGCACCAACATACCTAACCTGACATTTTAAAAGCTAGCTAGTCTTGAATTATTATTATTTATTTATCTTTATTACTTTTTTATTTTTGCTTGGAAGATGGTCTTGATCTTGTTGCATCTTCCTGAGAGCTTTTTAGTATTTTTTGAAGTGTATTATTTGGTTAAAGGCCTCAAGGATACAAATATTATTAGTTATCGAAGAGTGCATGTGAACAGGTACCCAAAAAAAAATTAAACTATACTGTCAAAAAGTTAGTAGTAGTACTAATATCAAATTATATATAAAAAGTATGCGAAGATGTGCTTTGATTTTTATTTTATTTTTTTTATTGTAAAATAGAATCTACATATAAGATTTTAGAACACGAGTTTTTGTGCAGTTTTCAATGTGTGTATCAATTTTTTTCCAGTAACACTTTAAAAACAGGGATAATTTTTCTTTTTATTATTTTTATTATTATTATTTTATTTTTTTTCGTCATTAGTGGGATTTATTGTTTACTTTTTACGGTAAGCTCTTGTAAATATACGTTTTCTTTTTCTTTTTATTTGTTTTTTGGCAAATTGTTAATAATCGTCTTAATAAACTAATCAACCATGTGCATTGATTACAACAGTGAGGTGTCACCAAACCTTAGTCCATGATATGCATATACGGTGTTTGGCCCAATAAAACCTAACAAATTGGCATTTTCATCACAGACTGGCACATACATATATATATATATATATATTCATAAAAATTTATTTCATATCCTTAAATTAGACTCTGAGTGACGAAAAACATATCCAATTTCTTATAATTCTATGGACACGGAGTCAAGAGATATAAATATAAAATTTATAGTAGTGGTTTAACATATAAAAAAAATAAAATAAACTGTAAATTTAATATAAAAATTACAAATAAAAAAAATTATACTAAAAATTTTGGTTTGAAAAAATTATGGAAGTGGTTTTAGACCATTTAACAAACTAATAGATTCGGTTCCTAAAGCCATTAATAAGTAATATTTATCACTAATTTATGAGCCCGGAATTGTGAAAAGATGATATGCCTACAAGGATGTATAAATATTGGTGCACTGTTTATGCATATTTGTTTATACTTGTACGATTAAATTGTTAAGAAAATATGTGTGATGCACTGTTGAATGATTAAAAATTTTATTGTTAGCCAAAAAATATAAAATGGTGGTTCTTGTAATGAAGAGAAAGTATAATAGGATCAAAGATTAATAACTATAATTACTATACACTTAAGTAGTCAGTGCCTTTTCAGCTTTTCTCATGCTCTTTGCTTTTGTTGAAAGAATAAAGGGTAAATTACACTTTGCCCCATGAGGTTTCTGAAATTATACTTTCCCCCCGTTTATAATCCAGGTTTGATTTTGTTGTACAAGGAATGTATTATCCTCACTTAATTTCCTAATTTTATTAATTAGGAACTTGATATTGGGTAATTTTTAAGAAAATATCATCACTTTAATAAAACTATATTTTATTTGTAAATAATATTTGTTTTTTTACTAAAAATTATAACAAAAAATTATACAAAGGATATTATTTAAGGGATATTTTAGTAATTTTTTGAATTTTATATTATAAATAATTTTGCTTTCACCTTACCCCGGAAACTATAATATGGTAATGGTAGAAATCATGCTTCTGTCGTGGAGATTGATGCATCTTGTAATAGGTCTGTCCACCGGTAGTAATGATAGAAAAATCAATTCTATTGCCTACCGTATCATATAATATGGAATTTTAAGATTGACTATCATATACTGATCAAATAAGTAATAGTACTATTACCGATGATATTAGCTAAATTATATTATCACACTATGGTATTAATATCGTACCATATTCCGAGATATTTCATATATCACAAAAATTAACAAAAGGAAAAACATAATTGAATGATCCAAATATACCATAAAAAATATTTGAATGATAATAGATATTATTATTTTTAGTTATTGTCATATAAAATAATAAAAACACCATAATAAAAGTTAAGTAAAACAATTTCATTATAATCAAAATAACAATAAAAGATAAGTAAATAAAGAGAAAATATGTTTAATTTTTTAATTTCACTAATTTATTTGGAGTACTAAAATATCATCTTTAAAGTTTAATCATATATTTGGTATCATGATTGTGTATATATATATATATATATAGAAATATGAAAACAAATAATAACATTAAATTATAGAATTTGTTTACTAATCGTACTACTAATGTTAACCGTACATCAGATGATAACTATACCGATGGTAATGGTAGTTATTTGAAAGCTACCATTTCTTGTAAAAAAATATATATATATATCTACTAATGGTAGTGGTAAACATACTAATGGTAAATGGTACTACTATTGGTAATGGTAACGGTAAAACTTTGTTCAACCCTACTTTATGGGACAGTCTGTGCATTACTGTGATCATACTGAGGATCGATCCATAATTAATTGAAGCCACTCATATATGAATATTGTAAGATTGCTAGTGATATATGAAAAACTGTTTTGATTGAACTGATCTAAAACTTATCTAATAAAACAATTAAAAGGTGTTGGCTCCAATTAATTTGGGGCCCCTTGATCCATTTGGATAATGATGATTTAAAGATGAGAACTTTTAGGAAACAAAAACTTTATTAACCAATGGTCGTTCCCAGCCCAAAGCTGCTTGTCTGGGCCAGATTAGTCCAATCTAAAAATCATACAAACAAACATCTTAAGGTTTTGTTTTTATATTTTAGGTTTCCTTGTTTGCGATTTGGGCTTCGTGTAAAGGACTTAAAAATGAGCCTTTAGTCATGAGGATTTATTTCAATGAGCAATGGAATTGATAATCCATCGTTTAATCTTGTATTTTAGGCTTTGGAGTTATTTTATACTTTTAGGTTCACAGATGATAGGACATGTTTGATTGTTACATAATTTTAAAAGAATTTCAAAAGTAGCTTTTTAAAATTTGAATAGGAAGTCAATTGCCAAATTTATATCGATTCTTTTTGTCTTTTTCATTTGATAAATAGTGATAAGAGGGCAAAAATGGCAAAAATAATTATATGTTTAAATTTTGTATTCATTACATAACCAAAAATAGAAAAAAATAATAATTTTTAGACATTCAATGAATTTATTATTTACGAATGGAAGAATTACAATGCTTCCGGAGAGTGTTGTTTCTCTTCATCTTTGAGGTTGCCCTTTTTTGTCCTTGAGCTTCTCAATTCTGAATCAAGTTCAATAAAGTGGCTTGAGAATGGAATAAAAAATTTGCTCTGAGTTAAAATGTTTTTCACAATTTTGAAAAATCTATTAAATGTTCTATATTCTAATAGACAAGAATTTATATGTGATCTTAGTAGCACAATTTTTAAAAATTATTATTATTATTATTATTATTATTGTGTGCATCTCATAAAAATCACCCCCTATTTTTTATTCTTGGCTCATCTCCTGAGAACAGCATATAGTGAAAACCCAATAAAACCAAATCAGATTCAGCAAAGTGCATAGGGATTGCGCCAAAGTTTGCTTGAAATTAAGGGCTTGATTGGTTGGAAAGTCTGGAAGGGGAGAGTAGAGGAGGTGAGAGGTATTGGAAAATTTTGTATTTCACTAAATTTAGTAAAAGAAAAAAAAGGGAGTGAGGGTGAAATAAAATATTAAGATCTAATTGCTCAAATTATATCATCAATTAAAATTATATCTCATCTCCTCCAAAATAAATACAATACATATCACTTCCCCTCCCTTTCCTTCCTTGGTCTCTTCCTTTCACTTTGCCACCCTTTCCCTCTTAACCAAGCATCTCTCAAATTTAAAAAAAAAAACAACAAAATATTCTAATTTTAGTTCACCCTTATTTTTCATTCTTGGCTTCACTCCTAAGTACAACATACAGTGAAATCATACTGAACCCAAATCAGATATAGTAAATTGGTTGGGGACAGAGCCAAAAGTTTGCTTGAAGTTAAGACATTCCTGAATTTTTTTAATAATTTTTATGCATTTCATAATAATTTTTACAACATTCAATATTCTTATTTTATTATGGCTTCGCCCCTGATTGCGGTATACAGTGAAAACCTATAAAACCCAAATCAAAATCACTAAAGTGGCTAAGGACGAACCCAAAAGTTTGCTCGAAATTATAGTATTCCCAAAATTTTTGAAAAATCTGCTTAATATCTTATATTTTAGTAGGAAAAAAAATTACATGCGATCTTAATAGCTGTTCAATATTCTTTTGTATGTCATAATAATTTTTACAATATTCAACACCCTCCAATTTTTATTTTCGACTTTACTCCTGAATGTGAAATCCTTAGGAAGGAAGGGAACCGACCGGTTACATTTGCACTTGTATTCTATACAATAAATTATTCTTAGGATGAAATCGATTTAACTTCCATTGCCATTATGTGCTTCACATATGCCTTATATGTCATTGTATACACACAAATGTGCTTGATACAAGCTGAGTATGTAGATGTATAGGCTGCATACATAGGGACAATTGGGCAAATTTTACATCCTATCAATTATGTTATTTTCCAAACAATCATCCAAGCGGTCTAATAATAAAGTATACTATAAATACTGTTATTTGTCAATTAAAAAGATAATTCACTTTCTCTCTACAATTAGTATTCAATAAAATATTATATCTAGTACATTTTACTTTACTACTTTGTTTTTTGTTGCACTGGATTTAAGCGTCGAAATATTTGCAACACTCTCTATCCGTACTTTCAGGTACTTCTCGCAGTCTCGGGACAAACCAGCTTGCCTAGCTCAGCCTTAACCTCGGACCCTCGGCATATCCCTTATACTCAACCTATTCTCACTCTAATCATATTGGAAGCTTGTAATTTCACTTTATCAAATTATTTGCTCTTCAGTACCTACAATTTAAGCCATAAGGGTGATAATGTGACAATATTATATGACATTTATAATCCATTGTGATTAAAAACCGCATTAGTTATTCACTGGGCTGAAATTCGAACACCCAAGGTTGTTTATATAGAGCATGATTCACCTTGAAGGTTGATATTAACGCAAGAACCATTCTCACGATCTTTGTTTGGATGTTGAAAATGAAGAACAAGATCAACAATATTTGTGAATTTGGAAAGAAATTATACAAGTGCACTCATTTCCAATACTATTCGCGATATGATATTGTCAATTTCGACAAAACCCTGCTCTTCAAATGTCTAGGTTTTCGCCATATTCGACATGAGTGAATTTGAGATGCGATTTTGGGATATATCACTTAAGTTATTCTGTCATCACAGTTGATAACTCCTAACTAAGCGGAATCGAAATTAAACTTCATTAAAAATAAAAAAATAAACTAGTTTCCATGTTTGTGTATCAGTATATCTAGAGCCATACAGATACATATGCCAGAATCACAACTAGTAAAATAAGTCATGAATCTGCACAAAAGCAAAAATATTGAGTTTATTACTTTGACACAATTTCAACACGGCTTCGTGCAGTTATATTACAACATATTTTACAATGCACTAAGAGCATTTGCATCAGATTCTCTAAAACACAGAAAAAATAAATTTTATTTCGATTTCACATAATCTTTATGTTTCACTCTCTATATCAAATTATCTATTATATTAAAATACTATTTTCATATCTTCAACCATTCCAAATTTAAAATTTCACACATAACAATTCATTTATAATTATGAAATATTATTTGTTTAATTATGCATTAATAAAAATATTTTTATTTCTTACATTTAAATTTATAATTTTATTTTAATTTATTTATTAATTCATTATATTAAATAAAAAATATAAATAAATTCTCTTTTTAAGTAAAGAAAGAAAAATGAGATTAGAAATTATGGGATAGAAGAAAAATATAAACAAAAAAAATCTATAATAATTCATTATATAAATAATAGAAATATAAATAAAATTGCTTAGTAAAAAACTACTAATTCTAAGCATTAAATGTTAAAATTTTATAATATAAATTTTAAATTCAATTATATGTTTAAAATACAATTTTAAAAATCATATTTTTACATAAATACTAATAAATTATAATTATTTATTTATTTAAATATAAAAATTATTTTCTACATTTAAGTTAGTTTATATGTCATACTTAGTAATTTTAAGATCAATAATTATTTTTAAATATTAAATTTAAAATAATTATTGTTTTAATTATTTTTATTATATTTTTTATTTTTAGTTAATAATATTAATAGATCGAGTGGAAAGTTAATATATTAATTTTTTTAATATAATAGTACATTGATATGACATGAAGATGATTAAATTAATTTTACATATTTAAATAATAAATAATGGTTCTTTAAATTTGAAGAACCACTATATAAATTATTCATTTTAGGTAACCACTAAATAATCTGATGCAGAACAAAAAAACAATATTATCCATCTTTTTATTACCTAAAATAAGAAAAGAATCTGAGAATATGATGCAAATGCTCTTATAGAATCAAATCTCTATATAACATGACTATATAATATGATACGAAGTTATATGTGTGTAAATTTTTCAACAGCCAACAGCTATCGAGACGTATATAGGACTGGTCTCGAAATGTTAGATGTTAACACGCCATCATCCAAACAGGTGATTCAATAGATTTAATGATCACAATTGCCATACACATCTTCTGCATCCTAAGCAAATTACATTTTACTTATGTAACAAGTTGTAGGATAAGTTTGTTGTGCCATAAAATAACATGAATAATTAATCTCATTTCTAATTGTCAGCATACAAACGATGATCACTTTGATTACAACCTCAACTTAACTATGTCAGGCACTCCATAATGGATGCCAATTACAATAACCCAAGGACCCGTGCTCGATGTAGGCGATCGTACGTTGCCAAAGGCGCTTGACGATGAGTTTGGCATGTTACAGCAGTTGAGGGGATGTCTAAATATCTTACCTCGTACTTAGCTGAGGAACATGGATGTACTACATATTGTGAATTTATTTAATACAATACATTTTAAAGTTGTAGAAATATTATGAGTTTGGTTGGAACCCCATAATCATGGGCCGACCCACGTTTAAGCAAGGGGGCTCAATTACCCCTCTTGATTTGTAGAAATTAACGATTTATTTTTCAATTATTTATGTCCAATTGGCTATGGAGCATAATTTTTATCCATGAGATTTAGAATTCAAGTCCCAACTAATGAAGTTCTTAAAATTTTTCAATGTATCATTAAAACCCATAATTTTGCCATTTTATCAATTTACTTCCCATATTTCATATTTGTTCATATGTTAAAAGAATTTTAATTTTGTCATTCTTTTAGTT
>MKEJ01066377.1:0-16685 GCA_001753735.1 Embelia ribes
GATTTATCCTCGGTCAGGGTCGAACCGAGTATATTAATTAAATATTTTTAAAAATTACAAAAAGACCCCAAAAGTTGCAAGAAAATTCAGATAACTCTTGGATTCTCCAAGTGTCTTCAATACTGTGCAGGGAAATTGAGTTTAAAGGATACGGACTTATGTAATTTCGTCTATATGCGTCTATGCTTGCCACTTGTGTGATAAGATATCACATATTCATCAACATAGGTCCCTTCGATTTGGGGGCTGATCCTCAAACTTAGTTTTTATAACCTAAAGGTTGATTTGGGGAAAAACATTGACATAAAAATTGAAACGTAGGGAGTAAAGGAGTTGAATTTGAGAAATCACTTTTCATATTACCCCATCCAAATATAATAGATCCGATCTCAAAAGTCAAATCCTTTTTCCAAATTCTCCAAGTCTGCTTTTCGGCTTCATAACCCATCTCTACTCTCAGAACCAATCTCTACTCTTACTGTTTAAATTTGATGCCAATGAAAAAGAGTGCCAAACATATTTTCAGTCACAATTATTTTACAATCACTAGCACCAAATAACATTTAAATTAAGAAACACAACTTAAAATACAAATATGTTGAACTGTTTTAGAAAGTTAAAGTTGAATAACAAAGTATCATGAAAAACAACATGAACTGCACGTTCAAGCAAACCCCAATTACATGCCCGAGTGTGCAAAATGAGCATCTGATGTTTTATAATTATCTTCATCATCAGCTCTTTCGAACCTTCACGTATAATCAGCTACCGAGTTAATGTTATTACACTGTTTCACCGAGTCACTAAGTAGTAAGATTAAACTAAACAATCGAACTCTGGTTATACATATTATACAACACAAACACGACTTCTTCGAAAAGTAGATCCAACCTCCAAAATAGCACATCTGAGTCCCTATTTAGAGTCTTATGATATTTGGGTCACACAACTATTTCCAGCAAACCCATATTATTAAATTCTGGACAATATCGGCTGGTTATTTTACCTTGACGACTTGTGTAAGTTACAGTTTCTTTGGCAAGTTATATGCTTTCTTAAGGAACTTTGTGGCCACCTCATCGTATCTGTGGCACAGCACCCTTAGAAGTGTGTTTGGTTCGGCAGGACTCCACTGACCCGAAGTTGGAGGAAGTGGAAGCGGAAGCGGAGGCTTGGGTCTAGAAGAATAACCGTTGATATCTTCGGTGACTCGTTTAAATTCTTCAATTAGGCTCACGGTATCATAATGAAATAAGGTAAGAACACTTTTCACAGTCTTGGAAACCTTATCTATCAGTTCAGCTGGTAATCCATCTCCGTTGGACCAGAACAGCTCCATAAGGAACTTGAAATCCTCCTCTAAAATCACGCAATCTTGCCTTAAGAAATTACGAGAAGGGCCCCCGGCAAGCAAAACGGACAAGAACCCTTCGAAAGAGGCTTTCATGACATCTGTAATGATACGGGTCCGGACTCTGTCATGCACTGTCGCTGATAACATCTCCAAATACTGATCAAGTTCTTGAAGGAAAGGTTCAATTCTAGACGAAGAGACTTCGCCCACATAAAGGCCATCCCAAAGAACATGGCTCAGATCATGAAATACAACCTTATAAGCAGTTGCCTCACAAAGTTGATGTATCCCCTCCACACATGCAGCGGCTGAAAGCTCGAATTTCTTCCCCATTCGACTGGCAAAATCTTTTTCGTAAGTGGAACTAGAATTGCTCAAATTGTTGATAATCCTCTTTCCTAAAACGTCCAACTCTACCCGAATTTGCTGCAAAGTATTGACGCGAACACATAATTGTGGTATCCCAAGTGAATTATCATCAAATTGAGGTCTCCTCTTCTGAAGTGTATGTGACTTGTCTTTCTTCTTAAATAATCTTGATTCAGTTCTGCATCTCGTCAATGCAGGCATTGCAGGGATGAAAGTACTGCATGTGCCTGCATATTGAGAGAGATGAAAATAGATTAGAAGGTCGGTTTTGTATTGGTACTGGTTTTGAAAATTGCTTGGAAAAGATGCTTATCAAAGTATCTTATGTTAGTGCTTTCGAAGTGTAATTAAGAGGTTGGTTTGAGAAACAGTTAGGTACTTAGCACTTGCTTATTTGAAAGGAGAAAAATGGAAAATATATAAATGTGTTCTAATTGTCATCTGCTCGTTCATTGCGTAAAAATTTTAAGGGAGTTTACCAGAAAATGAAATTATAAAAAGCATAACAACTTTGAAGCCAAGTGCTTATCAATCAAACTCCAAAAAATGTCACCTTTATTTAAATATTTGAATCATCCAGCGAGACTAAATAGCAAATTGAACTAATTATAACAAGAATGTTGTTCTCTAGTGCTTACCACAGCCACTTTTTGCCTTCATTATGTATCGTTGAAGACATTGATCAAGACCATTCATCAAGTCAGGAAGTAAATCTTGATGCCTTGTTATTGGCAACAAAAAGAAAGCTTCTACAGTTTCATCTATTGTTCGTAAAACTTCAACAGCAGAGGGAGCAATACGATCTTTGTTGGCTTGTAGGCTCCACACCTTCAAAGCAACAATCAAAAAGATAGATGGCATGAGCATACAGTTGATAAATTCTAGAAGTCTCTGCAAATATGGCAAGATATAACAAAGTTGCCAAATAACGAGTGCTTAGCTCAATCATATAGAAATACCGAACAAGTGTGCATGAGAGAGATGACACAAACACTCAAGACATTAGCAGATGTAAATATCACTTTAATGGTTTGCTTCTCAAATGGTGGACTACTAGCTGCACAGAGATAGATGCCTAAAACAAATTACCTTCGCGATATTTTAGATTGAATGAAGGATAATCAAATATTCTTGTATATGCCATCTACATATACAGTTGTCTTCTATTAGATGCAGTAGCTGACAACTATATTATATAGAATAAGAAAAGACCAAACTTAGTTTGACCATTTCCTCCATTCTCCAATACTTTAGCCGGAAAACACATTATATCTCCTGTTCTTTCATTGTACTTATTTCTGGAAGAAGAAAAGAACAGATATTGTCATAAAAACCCATCATATACATTACACAAGAGAGAGAGAGAGAGAGAGACATGCGACTGTCTATACAATGTGCAACAGGAACAAAAAACAATGAAATATGCTTGCGTAAAACATTTAACAGGAAAATGTTTGGACTCCAAAATGCCGGAGCCTAAATGAAAATTTAACAGGTTGCTTTGTTTCAAGGGAAAGTCCCACACACTGCCAGATTAAACTGAGTTTTCTATACACAAATTCTTGTATGCATACCAATACTCTCAACGGCATGGATAAGTAGGACCATCTCACTCACCTAACTGCCAACACTTCCCCTCTAACCAGAGAAAAAAAGGACAAAAAGTAAAAAGTATATAGTATGTACAGCTAAGTGTTAGATCAAAGAAAACAAACTATCAATTAGATTGGATCCAATATAAAGAAAAATATAAAGCATTAATTTGTGTTACCAATAAACTAGAAACGTATAGCGTACCTCTTGTTTCAGATTCCTGTCGACCCACTCCCCAAGTCTGTCCACTCTGGTCCTTATCCACGCCCTTACTAGACCTGTAATCATAGCTTCAGCCTCGAAAGGAATCATCTCTTGAATAATCGCCTTACCACCATCTTCACTTTCCACCGAATCTTCAACAGCAATTTGAACTAAAAGCTTTTCCAACTTATCGGCAGCCAGCAATATTTGCACAACATCAGGTGACAACTCATTAATACCTGATACAAATTGTTTAAGTTCATTTGCATAGGAAGCATGAAAAGTGGCCACAGCTACACCAGCCGAAAGAGGGTGCCACCTCTTAAGTACAGGACTGTATACGTCCTTCTCGTTAAGAGCCACTTCAATGATTTCTTGAGCGAGAATACAGAGGATAGGAAGAGGATTTCGCTGGTTTTTAGAGGCGCGCTTGCTTGCTTTAATAGCTTCCATTTTCTGTAATAAGGCAGGCAAATTCAAAAGGGAAAAAGCAAAAAAACAAGTCATTTATATTCTCAATCCGAGATTGGGCGAAACAAAAAAGTTTACATATGGTTCATGAAAATACAAAAAAAAGGAGATAAAAGAAAAGAATTGTTCTTCTCTTTCTTTTCCAATCAAAAGCACGAAGAATAAAATTCAGTACTTCTTCGAAATCCTTGCTCGAGTTTAATTCTTCATTTTCCGGATTAAAACTAAATTTTCTTCAGTCATCCTCAATATCTTACAAAAATACATCAACCTATCTATTAGTGCACATCAGAAAGTTGAAATTTGCCATTGGCCTTCCAAACATGAAAAAAATTTAGATTTGGCACCTTCACAAGAATATTTTGGCCAGCCCACCGGTGACTCAGCAATATTAAGGTATAATCTGCGAAAATGGATTTTGCGCATACTGCCGCAGAAAAATGATGATAAAAAAGAACTAGCAGTCCAAAAAACCAGTTCACATACCAATATGCAACTATTGAAGCTTATAGAATGGAGGGTAGAATATCTCACGAAATCATTGGAACGTTACCATCTAATGTCTAATAAAGAGAATAACAAGTTTAGGAAAAGAGTGAATGCTGAAGTACAAAGGAAAAGAGTTCAATGACTGATGCGTCATGCTGGACAGAATTTCAAATTTATAATTTAAGTGCTGGAGGTGCTTCCATTTACTTGCCTGAAGATAAGCTCGGCGCACAGACAGCCTGATGTAAGTATCAACCTTGTTATGTGCTATGTCAACATCTTTCCTTTTCATTCGGTATTCACACGAGATATCATCTTCCAATATTTTAGCTGCCAATATTGCCATTGACGCAACTAATTGCATCAATTCAGTGTTACCACTATAAAAATGATCATGATAAGCACAAAGCAATTTCTCAGCCCAATCCAAAATTAGACTTGCTATCGATTTTAAGATCGCCGAAAGACGGGAATCCTCAATTGTTTTTGCATCCTTTTCAACTTCGATCAATAGATTATTAGCAGCGAACAGTAGGTCACTTTCACCTTGTCCAGTACAGACAAAGCGGTTAAATAATACCCATGAAAACATAAGATTATGCAGTGTTTGATTTATTCCAAGAATAACCCAAGTCTTCTTTATGAGTTCTAAGACCTCATCAAGTTCTTCAATTAGTGATGTTGGTTCATTCAAATCAAAGCAAGCTTCAAGAAGAGCTTGGTATAGTCGGAGATTAAATGGAACCCCGTCGGCCCAATGGCATGTTTCGGACATAGATCCATCAGATGCTCTGAATGCAAGAGAAAAAACAGTATTTCGAAGAATTTGCATGGATTCGCTTTGTTTTCCAATTTCCATGGGCTTCTCTAGAGCCCCACTAACTATTTGTCGAAGCTTTTGAGAGGAACTGTATGTCCTATCTAAAGGGAAGTGAGGATGACAGAGTAAGCCTGCCTCGAGTAATTTTAAATTTCTTTTCTGCCATGCTTCATATTCCTTCTGGTCAGAAAAATCTGAAGGCTTAAATTGCTGCAATAATTCTAGTGGTAGAACCATCGATTCGATTCGTCTTCCAAGCTGGAAAAATAACACAAAAATGATAACAGTTTAACACACTAAACATTTCAGTAAAAAAGACACGAGTTAATGTTCAACAGCTTTTTCATGGAGTTTCAACGAGAAAAAGCATACGCAAGATAAGCCTTTACACATTGGTCATTAAATGGATAAATACCAAACATAAAAGTTGAGCACATTAATTACTGAGCTACAATGGAATTATAAGCAGATGATAACTGCTAAATTGCGTGAGTATTTCTTTTTCAACATATTTTCAAAATATCTCTTATGATGTGATCGACAATAGCTGAAATTAACAACCAACTTTGAATATGTATCCACTATTAAAAAAAGAAAAAAAAAACAATATATAGAGCTACTAAACAACAGAACTCTATCAACGGTTTTCCTACAAAGCACTATAAGTAGGAACATATTTCTTTTGTTTTTTTTCTTTTGTTCTTCTTGGAGTGGATGGAATCTTCAATCTCTCTAGACTCTAAAACCAAAATTCAATGTTTGCTCAGGAAAAGAGAACTCGGGAAATAATATGTATCACGTTTTGCCATCACCCCGTCATTGGGGAGAGTAGTTATTGGTTGTGAAAATTTAATCATGTGAAATAAGGACAGACTCGTCGAAAAATAAGGACTATGATTGAAAATGGTTGACGCATAAGTGACCTATCCACGAGCACTATCATTGCCCAAAAACTCGCCCACTCAAGAATTGTACTGCACAAGATGTTTCCCCTCTCATGGTTGCCCGAAACTCTCTGCCTGTGCACATCACATTCAACCACTTTTTCACAATCCTTTTATAATTGATGTCATCAAACTTATTTTACTTCAAATGTTCTAAATATTTTCTTAGCATATCTTCCAAATCATGAACCAGATTAGATTTTAATCACTCACGGATGGGAGCCCCTTACACAAATGTAGTAGACATACATCGGAATCTTCTTAACTAACAAAAAATAACTTACAATTTAATGGTTCACACCTTAATTTGAGAGGCTCGAATCAAAAATTGAACCCCACTATATATTGTAGGGCAGTGAACAACAGTTGCATAACAAACCCCTATCACTAGCGCCATGGAATACAACTGCTTGATGAAAGGTTGAGAAATCTTTGGCATGTCTTGCCGTGAACCTGGCTTTGTGTTATGAGCATGAGTGGGCGGATGTGTGGGGATTGGCAGAGAAATGTTGGACGAGCTACCATAACAGTGAACAGGCACAAGCACTTATCCTACATTGGGTGAGGGATGGGAATACGCTATATAAGTAAATTTGTGAATTTACTTAAAACAATGTGTTTAAAAATTTGTGCACACACCGTGTGGGTTAGATTCTATCCGCAACTGTTCATGCAAGTTTGTTCCATATCTTTTCTAGGAAATCTTTTCTATATCTTTTCTAGGAAAGGCATATACCACTGATAGCAGTCTGCTTTCTCCGTGTGTTCAGCCCCAAGTTAAAGAATGGGCAATCCTCCGCTGTGGGTAAACGGGAAACCAGATTCTACAAAAGCGAGGAAAGGCTGCACTGCAATAGGAAAAGCGTTAAGACCAGAGCTTTTTGTAGTGCTAGCAAGAATGCAAGGCAATACTAGCCTTACAGTCCAAGGAAGAAGGAATGGATAAAAGATCCCACGAACAAGGTTGGTGTGGGCAGCTAAGCGTGCCCAGGCCGAGCATTCAGAGGTGGGTGACCCATAAGAATTTTCAGCATTGCACGAACAACTTTACCCTACTGCAGTATGCTATTTATAATATCATGGCCTTATATTTCTCTGCATGTTATACTTCAAGGACGCATTCTCCATTACCCGTTTTTGTTTCTAAATTTAGCAAATTATCAGCAATAAAACAATGGGAGTTGGCTTCTTGTTTACATGACATTTGAAATATAGTTGTTCCTAGTACACACTTCTCCTGAAATTGATATCGATGGTGTTTAAAACTTTAACTTGGATAGTTTTACTGGTTAGGGACATATACGCCTCAATATGACATCAATGTTAAGGGCCTGTTTGGAGGAATGGCAAAAGTAATACTTTTGTACTTTTTTACTCAAAAGCAAAATATGTTATTTGTTTGCACCAGCAAACGTAAAATACTTTTTATTTAAAAATACCAAAAGTATACTTTTTAAGATTTTGTTAATTTTTTCAAAAAAAATATACTTTTTTCGCACTGTATCGTGTTACTAACTACTTTTCATAATTCTCAATAAAAAAAATATTTTTTTTAATTTCTACCAAACATGCGTATAATAGTTACAAGTATTATTTAAAAATATATTTTTCCATATCAAACAAAAAAATATATTTTGTTTTTAATATATAACCCAACTAGCCCAATATGAGTGTTACGAGTTTTTACCCGGAAAACAACCTCTATGGTTCACTAAGCTGTCCACATGCGCGCCCGCACTCGCACATATATATATATATATATATATATATATCAGCAATCAAACAGTAATTAAACCAGAAAGCAGATTAATTCACCTGACCAGCAGTATCTCTGAGCCGCCCTCGGCGAACCCTCGAATCAGTCCGTTGCGACACCCTCATCTGAACCCTACCCACCTCCCCCGCCGGCGCCGCCCTCCTCCACCTCCCCGGTGACACCGACCTCTCCCTCTCCCCTCACTCCCAGAGCCTTCTTCACCTTGCTCGCCGCCGATGACGTCATCGACCTCCTTAACACGGCCGGCCCCGCCGCCGACGCCGACCTCGAGATGTACGTCAGCGGCTTCCCACCGGAGCTCCGGCACGCAGCCACGAGGATCTCGTAGGCCGTTTCCCGGAGCTCCGGCTCCGAGAGACGGACGCCGAGGTGGGGTAAGGGGTCCGGGAGCTCGTTGGAGGGCAGATTCGTCAATTCGCCGCCGGGGCTGGTGCCTCTAGTCTTTCTTATCGTCATTATCGAATTGGCTTATCTCGATTGAGCTCTGTGTGAGTATAATTGCAGTTGAATTGAGTTATTGTGATTTGAGAAGTGTGTGTGTGTGTGAGAGAGAGAGAGAGAGAGAGTTAATATTCTTACTTCGATCGGAAGGTAGAAAAAATGGCAATGAGATTTTATGTGCAGGTTTATATACGGTATATATATATACACACACATTGTTACAAGTATTTCACAAGACGTTTTAAAAATATAATAATTTTATATCAAACTATAATAATTTTTTTATAATATATTAATTATATTATATGATATTACATATTATAAAAAAATTATAATATATTGGATATAATATTTATTTTAATTTAAAATATTAAAATTAATTTTAATACTATTATCATTTTTTCAAAATAAGTTAGGTGCAAGATTTTCATAAAAAATCGAACCATATATATATTTATATATATATATATATATATATATCCATATATGTATGCGTGTGTGTGTGTGTGTGTAGCAAGAGAGAGGGAGGGAACGCATTCGTGAGGTGAGCTGTAAAAGAGAGAGGAAGGCCGGAAGGAGAGAGAGAGAGAGAGAAATTTGAAAGAGTAAAGAAGAAGCGGAAAGTCTCGTTATAATGCGTGTATGACGTGGAGCGAAGCGTCAGTCTTTATTACCTCACAGTCTCTCCCTTTACAAATATCGTGTAAATATGTGTCACATTATTTTATTTACCGTTGGGTGTGCACGTCAATAGCTCGACTATATCACAAATGGGAATATTCCAAAAAAATATAATCAAATTTTCTTCAAATAACATATTTATAACGAAAGATTTTGGTACATTTCTTCAAATACATATTATTTCTTATAATGAAAGATTTTGGTACATTTGAAACTGAATTCCTTCCATGAAAGTATATTATTTCTTATATATATAAAAAAAAACTAATGAAACCCTTGGTAATTAATGCTTGGAAAATTATAACAAAACTAATTTTAATGAATATCTCTAATCCAGTAATATATAAAAGAGGACACATGCTCTTAATAAAATAGAAATTAATCCCAAATAAAAAATATAAAAGAAAATTTTGGTTGCAATTGAATCCTCTATGGTTATTCCTAATTTTGTTGCTGCTGACTTTGCATATTTGATAGATTGAGCAGCGGTTTCATGAGAAAGAAACGGAGTAACCTGCATTTACTGTGAGTATACATATGTATATGCATTGTGCATTTGCTATGAATACGTATTTGCGTGAGTATGTTGTATTTTTTCAAATTTAATTAGAAACTAATAGATTAGAGAAGATTAGGGCAAACTTACCCCCGTTTCGTATATGATTTCGAGTAATTTACGATGATAATCCTACACAATTTAGGTTTAGAAATAGTTAATTGGGATTATTTTGGAAGTGAAAGTGTATGAATTGTAATCCATTTATATCTATCTTTTGCGAATTTGATAATAATGAACCTTAATATATAAATAAATATTATTATCTATCAATAAAAAAATATGCATGTTAAGATTAATTAAATTATAATTTTGGGCATGTTGATTTTTACTTTAAAGTTATAAGGTAAAGGATATTATTTGAACAAAAAGTGCATGAAATATTTTGAGCAATTCGTGATTTTAAAAAGAATAGTTAGATTTATGTTTTTAGAAAAATTTCATGAAACACTATATTAGATTTTTCAATGGAAATTTTGATTATTCATAATTTTTTCATTAGAAAAAAAACACTTGTTAAGATTAGAAAAAATATATTTTTTATATTTTATTTTAATATATAATTATTTAAGTAATTTTTAACAAAATTTTGAAGAAAAAACTAGTATGGACAATTTCCAAAATATAGATTTATAGTAGAAGAAAATCATTTATAGAAAATATATAAATTAAATGAGAAATGTCGGTGCCATGCACTTGAGAGTACATCAATATCAATCCAGAGCGTGGAAAAAATTAGATGTCTGAAATTATAAGTATTTTTCATTTAGTTTTGTTCGGATTAGAGTACTTTAATTTGGGCTATTAGTATTCTTAACAAACAGTCTGTAATCGATTTGCATATGCAGTAGATGCTGGGACTTTCAACTGCAACGTCCTGATTTCATAAAATTTTGCAAAGTATTCATATAAATTTCGAATTTTTCAATACCATCCCATTTGATGGCCCCCGGTGAAAACTATTTACCGTTCTATATAAGACAGTAAGACTAGCTGGACCCATAAGTAAAATTTATGAATCCACCACTGCCTGTATAAAATAATTACCAAACTTCTTGTTCCATTATTGTGTCGAATACATATAGCGGAACCAAATATTTGCTAGGATTTATAACATATTTCAAAATAAAGGCCGGCACCCCGTCCTGCTTTATAATTTCTCATATTCTACTTTTACAATTAAAGTATCAAAATAGTTTGAAAAAGAAAAATGATAATACCACCCTTAAACCGTCTTGTTTAAGCATATACACATACAGCGCACTCGTCCAATGCGGATGAAACTTATATGGTGTTGCCTCATTATCCAATATGACAAGTTCAAAAGCAAATAATAATAACATAAAAATATAATGATAGATAAATACTAAATACAATTACGATAGTAATATTTAACCTATTTGAATTGACACTTATGATGTAACGCTAGAAACGGACACATTACAAATTTCCTTTTACATATTTTGTCGATTTTCATAGTTAACAAATCTTTCTTCCTTTCTTTCGCACTTTCTTATTGTTTTTCCTATATGCATAATTTATACTAAATAGTTTTGATTTCTTTTATTACGACTTTTCAGATTTTTTTTTATTTTGGCTCCCAATTATTGTGGATATTAAAAAAATTGACGCAATCATATATTCTTTCTTTCCGGATATACTTTAAATTAATTCAATAATAGGCAAGATTGGACCAAACATAGACTTGATCGTGACTTGATTTTCTTAATATAACTACTAGTTTAGATAAATAATGAGCTAGTCTATTATTGGTTGGTGATTTGTCCAATTCACTAATTATTAAATCACAAATTTCGTATAATTAATTAAGTCACCTTAATTGTATTCTTCACTGTCATGAAATTCTACACGACAAGAAGTTCCAAGGCTTTGGGTCATATTAGTTGGACTTTTCATACGTGGAGTCGATATATTAAACATATGCTAAACATTATTTTGCCCCTGTCTTTTAATATTCATTTCAATTTCCTCTTTATCCTTTTATTTTTTTTTAATTTGTCATATATAGTTTTATTCTAATTTCAATTTGTCCCGTATCATTTCAATTTACTCCCTATAATTTTAGTTTCTTTCCAATTTACTCCTATATTTTTTCCCATTTCAATTTACCCCTATAAGTATAAAAATTTTCTATTATAATATAATGAGTTGTCGAAATAACACATATAATTTCTTGAAAGTGTCTTGATGCAAAAATTGATCATTTACATGTTATATATCCCTTTTAACATATCTTTTAAATTTATTATTTAATCAATTTACCTTTATAATTAAATATTTATGATAAGTTAAAAATATGCATTAAATGAATCATTTGTTCCTAACTAATCCACTTATATTCGATTTTTTTTTTTTAAAATGACGGGCTATTATTTTAATATGATATCTATAATTAAAGTTAAATTTATTAATGATATGGTTAATTGAAATGGGACAAAAAAGATTAAAATATATTAGAAATAGAGTAAAAGTATATTGGATAAATTGAAAAATAAGAGGCAAATTCAAATGAGATTAAAAGGATATGGGCCAAATTGAAACAAATGAAAGGATATTGGACAAATTAAAACAAGTCTCAAAAGATAAGTGGCAAAATTAGCTTTACCCCAAAATAATCATCATGGAATTTTTATATTTATTTAAACTTTTTGTTTTACTTGCTCTTTTCACATGTTTTTTTTTTTTTTTTTTTATCAATTTCAATAGGTTTGTTTTTGGTTTCATGTAATGAAAAATAAATTTTTTTTTTTTTTATCAATTTCAATAGCTTTCTTTTAGGTTTCATGTAATGCAAAATAAATCTGATTTTATGAATTTCCAATTGTCAATGATGAATAGTTTGTTGATGTAAAGAAATTCAACGTTGTTAGTGTCACATTGGCTATTAAAGAGACTTATAGCGCATAAAAATGTATCCAATTTAGTTATAACGGTTGTAAATTTATATTTCCAATAATTATGTAGGCTTATACTATAAATACAATTATATTAGTTATTTGTTATAAATAGGTTAAATAATAGTGATCAAATTAAGTAAACTCATTAGACCACATAAGGATCTGATATGGGCTCAAATGAGTAAATATAGGTATTGACCCATTAAGGGATAATAAGAATCCTAAATACATCAGGAATGGTTATGATTCCCAACATACTAAATCAATAGCCGTCTTCTTTTCTGCCCATCTGAAGAGAGTATAAGATCACATAAAGGAACTCAAGGGATTTGGTTGAGGAAGAGCTATAACCCATCAATCATTCATTGCTGACCTCTATAGATTCAGGTATATTTGTAATCTTAAAGTTCCTAATAATCTGGCATAAAGTAGATTCTAGGCTATGTGGTAAATATGTTTTAGGATATATGCTTATAAATTTTACGCTTTTGCACATAATTACCATTAATTTATTATTTATGTTAAAATACTACAATATAATACAACTATGTAATAGAAATTTTTAAAAATGTATGATTTAGATATATTAATTAATCAAACATCAACTTTATCTATTTAGCCATCATGCATAGATCAACAACAAATTAAAATCATTACAGAAATTTATAATGTGTAAATTAGCTTCTATGTGAATAAATAAAATTAATAATCACATTTTTTTTTATGAAGGCAATAAAATGATTAACTTACCCCTATGTCTTTATTATTACCATTTTTTGTTTTTGCTACATGTAAACTAAGTACCGTATACCATTATCTTTGGGTAGTTTAAAGAAGGATAACTGTTTGGGAGAGAGAAATGTCATTTAAGGAAAGATTCAATGTTCATGACGTTGATGTCACTTGTTAAAAGAATTTTAGATTTTTTAATGTTTTTGACCGTTCTGCGTTCAAGTGTGGAATTTCAATGGGCAATCTATTTTTAATTTTTGGAAAAAAAATTATTCAACATGTTTTTGACCGTTCTCCGTTCAAGTTTAAGATTTCAATGTACATTTTTTCAAAAAACTTATTCAACAATTTTAGATTTGTTCAGCAAAGCTTATATGAATTGTGGGCCAACATATTTTTCAATTAAAATAAAATATTGTTTGATCTCTCCTCAATATGACCTCCCTCTTGTATGTAATCGGTCTTTCCTCAATATATTAGACATAGATGAGGAAATTTAAAATATTTTATTCAATAAAATAAGTGGATTGATCCATCATAACTCTCTAGAGTAACTGTAATGCCCCGATATAAACCACAATGACAAGGATATAAATTATATATAAAAAGCTAAATACCACCATGAATTATAAACGAGTTTACATTAGTGTCCTCACGTCAACATAAATAAATCAAATTTTGGCTTTATTATCATGTTGTTGGTATGGCATCACTTCTCAAACTTTACTAAACAAATATGACCTCAATAACATAGATGCAAATGAATGACAAAATACCAGTGAGCTTCACCTCAACTAGTCCCGAATCACTGGTCCACCGCTACCTGATTTTGTTTGGCGTTTTACATAAAAATGATACAAAAACACAACCAAGCAGGTACGAGTCAGACATATATTCCAATAGTGACAAAATAACAAACAAATCAACATAATTATAAAGCACATAAGTATGAATTATTTATGTACGTCCTCAGTCAACTAAAATATACATCAAACTGTATGTAATATAATGAAATGACACTTCTGACACGACCAACCACTCAGGTACCGTATCCTGAGGGTTTACGCGTAAAGGAGCCCTTCCCATCCTGAGTTACCATGAAACCCGCTCAAGCCTGGTACTAAACCGCTAGAATCAATACACTCCCAGACAGTCAAATACCCAATAACAGACCATAGAACAAACGTACTCCCATATCTAACGACATTTAAAAGTATAAGTATGTTTCATCTTTTACTTATTCAATATTCAACATGTTTATCCCTTCTTAGAAGAGTTTCCGTCCAACTATGCACAAAATAAAACATAAAGTCTATAACAGGGGAACTCGTCCGGATGAGCTCAATTTCGCTCGGAAGAAATAGTGTCCCGTCTAAACCAAAGCCATTTTGTCTGGACAAAAGTCCCTTCATTCTAAACACGAGTTTCATCTACAAAACACAACCAAAATCTCATCAAACTCAACTAAATCATCCAATGATATCAATAAATTCGACAACAAAATACATTTAAACAACTAAAACATGAATTTCATTACTATTGAATCAATTATCCACAACGTACCTTATACGATGATGAACGATTTCTCTTAAAAATGCTAGAAGATTACTCCTAATCCTCTCTTCTATAGCTAATCACTCAAACACGAGTGTCAAAAAGACGAGAGTGAGACGATGAGTCTGAATCTGCATTTGGATTGTCAAGGAACATAATTTTCCTCTCGGATCACAGGGTTTTGTGTTGCCCTTTGTTTTTCGTTTCTCTCCCTTTTTCTTTCTGTGTTTGACAAAAGAACGTAAAAATGTTAACAAGAAGGGGAACGTGGAATTAACTTTTAGTTCTCTTCCAATAAAATTACAGCTTTAGTCCCTTATGTTTCCAGGGCCTTACAATTGTTATCTATCTATTAAATATTAAAAGAAACATCATTAATTTAATCTGCTATAAAATCATCAAATAATAATCATATATTCGCGAATATATCAAATAATTACGATATTATATAGTTTTTTCAACTCAATCTTATATATATGAAAATGTAAAGTTATTAAAAAAAAAAACACCAATCAAATAATATATTAATTTTTTCTTAATTTATTAGATTCAATATGAACTATATGTATTTGTATACGTAAATAGACGCCTCTAATTTAAATTATATGTATACAAATACACAAACGAGCTGAGTCAGAGGTTGTTCGAACTCAATTCGTTTATCTAACGAACCTAATTTTGTTATTTAGGCTTGTCACATTTACTAAATGAATGAACTCCAGTCAAATCTTTGACAAACTGAGTCCAAGCTTGTTTAGGAAAGATTCAAATCATTTATATCCCTAACTTCACCCAATGTGATCGAATAGGCTAATGGCTTGATACATCTATATAGGGGCAACGCTAATAATAAAAAAAAGGGGTATTGAATGTTGAGGAAATTATTACCTAGCTAAAAAGCTAAAATAATAATAATAATAAGTTATATTAGAAAAATAGGACTTTTCGTGAATGTTTTTAAAATTATGGAGCCACATCAAATTTCTTGAACAAATGTTGTAAGGAATTTCTTTAAAAAATGTACCAGTGCATCCCAGTTTGTTTTGTTCCATCTTTTAAGTAAATAAACCAACATATTTTTTGTTAAAGAATAGATTGGATACATCCAAGTTAAAATTTTCAGTTTATATAGGTCAAAAAAGTAACAAATTCAATTTAAAAGCTGTGCAACTTAATATAATATAATTTTAAATGAAAAAATAAAAAAAATAGAGGTTGCGATCTACAACTTGACGATAGCACAATAGGAGTTGCAAACCATATGCCTTTGTGCCACATGCCTTTAATGGCAGTTTCATCACTTAGAATTTAGGGATGCACACAGTCCGTATCGGATTGATTCCACCCTTGATCCAAGACTAATCCATTTTGGAATGGTTCTTATTTTTTAGAATTGGAACTGACTTGCTAAATTTCGGTTCGGTCCTCTATGGTTCGGATCGGATTGGTCCAGTTTTCAGTTTTGTGAGTATGTTTTAAGATTTTATTCTAAATTGATCTAATCAACTTTCAAAATTTAACAAAATATAGTCATTATGTCAACATATATTAATTACGTACAAATTTTATGCATAACCATTATGTCAATATGTATTAATTAGATACAAACTTTACAAAATACCATCTAGATATAGAAGCAACTTAACCAAAATATTAAACATTGTAATGGAAATTTTTACAAAATAAGCATTCTACTAGTACTTTTTTCTCCAGAACGATTATTACGATCGTACTTTTCTTCAAATACGGATTCAAATACTTCTATACAAAACAAGCAACTTC
>MKEJ01066379.1:0-11509 GCA_001753735.1 Embelia ribes
AGTTTTTGGTTTATTTCCGCTGACTCTGATGCATATATTATTTTTCGGCACACTGTTTATGCCGCGTACTGCACCTAGCTAGCTAACTTTTGTATTAGAATTTTATTCAGACATGATATAGTAAGTTGTTTAGTTCAGCTTAGTTTTCTATTCTTTATTTATTGGGTATCATTCTGTATATTGTTTGGTTACGGGTTGGGTTTAGTAGTCATCACTCCCCTAGGTCCGGGTGCTTGGAAACATGGGCGTGACATCAACCTAAATGGAAGAAAGACAAGCATAATGGGTGTAAAAAGAGGTTGCAAGGAGTAAGAAGGGGGAAACTTAGGAAAATATTTGGGAAATATTAGACTTAGAAATTTTCCATCTACTTTCATTGCCTAGCTTAGTCATCGGAAGAGAGGTATGGCAGTTTTCAAACCTTAAGATATTTTTGACGCTTTGTGTTTATGTGAATTTGTTTATTATGGTTATGTTTTAAAGTTATACATTACGTATCATGTTTTTAATTATGTCCTTGAAATTCAATATTGTAAATTATCATGTTCATATAATTTTATCAAGCTCTTAGAATTTAGCATGTTAGTTTTATGATTTATCAAGTTATTCTTATCTTCAACTTACAGATATATATCATGTATACACCCTTGTAATTAGGAACTAAACATCACTACAACTAAGTAACACCATGCAACATCTTAACTTTACCATCTTATAAAGAGTTGTTCATTACAAAGGCATGTTGTTTTTCTTTTTTTAAAATTTAATTAAGTCTATCTTCTTTCTTTGAGTCATTTTATTTTTTCTTCGAGGCTAGTATCAAATTTTACCCCCTAACTTTCTTTTTGCGAGATTTTCTTACATTTTTTATATACGATAAATCGAACTTGTGATTTATGGTATGTGCATGCTTCTCATACTGCTTCACTTGTATTAGGCCCTATTTTGGAGAAAAATATAACTAGTCCTACTTTCTCTTATTTTAGTCAAGTCGAGTCTAATTGGTACATTGTTGAAAATTTTGAATTGAGAATTTGTTGATTTGAAAATTGGAGTTAGAAGACAAAATCTTACACTTGTAAGTTTGTATATTGGATTTGAGAATGGGTGTTGAGAATTTGTATGTGAAAATTTTGAGAATTTGAGTTTCCATTTAAATATTGGGGTTAAGGAGTTGTGTTGATAACATCCTTTTATAAGGATGAAATTTTAATATTATAATATCGAAAATTATTTGTTTGAGAATTGGTGAATATTGGAAGAAAGATTGAGATTTGAGTTAATGAAAAACTTTAATTATCGTTTATGATACTTTGGGGAAAAAGAAATTTGTTAAGTTATTATAAACATAACTTTGAGAAATAGAACTTGATAAAAAAAAAAACAAACAATACTTAACTTGCTTACGTGATTAAAAATGTAAACTTGAACCTATCATGTGCACGCATGTCACATACACACGTAGATTCAATTTTATCTTTTGTGTGGATAAACTAACCGTATGATTTTTTTTTCTTTCTGAATGTTTGTATTATGTGATTTCAGGTACCGACGCTCACTTTGATTTTGGAATGCAGCCATAGACGGTCTTTAGCTAGCATAGGACTAGATTTTGTGTCAAAAAGCCTTATAGTATAAAATGGCTTCTTAGTTTAATTTAAAAGCATGTCGTTTTAAGATCATTTTGGGCTTTCTTTTGTTTAAAATGGTATGTAATATTTAAACTAAACTCGTATTATAATATTTATTACTTAAGGAGTGCTTGTTATATTGGTAAGGACGTTAGTTTTTTATTTTTGTTCAATTCCACTATGCTTCTCAACTTTTGGAATATTTTTGTTAAACAAAAATGTTTTTGTTATAATCTAAATTTTTTCAACTTAAAATTTCATGTAAGGAAAAACAAACAAATACTAATAAGGTATATTTCCGCAATAATAAAAAGTCTTGGTTCGCAAGCAAGTAATATAGCATAAACTGCTAATTTGCATATTGTAACTTAGTCAAGTTTGATAATTAACAAAAATGGTAAAAAGAGTTTTGAACATAAAATTATTTTTGTTTTCAAATTCACGATTTTATACTTCCGCTAAACACAAGAAGTATTGTTACAATCTAAGTTTTTATTTTATAAATTAAGACTACATGTTAGGGGATTTACAGGGAAAACAAAAACATATATAGATCTTTGGACATTCTTTATATATAAAAAGGATTTTTTTAATAAGATTATTTTGGTTTTCAGATTCTTTATTTCTTTTCTTTACAAAACTCACGTCCCCGAGTTTATGGGAATTTGGGGCGTGACATTTTTATAGGCTCACAATCACAAAACCAATACCCATATGCTAATCACATAAAGCTAACATATTAAGCTAACACATAAAGCTAACACATTAAACCAAACAAAAAATCAAGACATGTTGTACATGTCAATTACATACATAGATTCGAATATATATTGTTATTCGTAATCTACTCGTACCCTATAAGCCTCGAATGAACAACAATCTGACATGAGACTCCAAGCCTAAGATCCCCTTTCACAAACTGTCAGGAATGATCTAGATTAATCACTCTAATCAAGACGAACCTATAGATGAAAATGATATATACGAGATAAGAAACAAGCTTATCAACTTTGTTTAGAAAGACACAAATGACACGTATATCGAGATAAGACAAATGAAAGAAAGATGGAACGAGACTTATGTCAAAAGATGCTCTCAAACCAAGGAACTTGAATATAAACTTTGGTTTTGAAAATGATAGTCCAAAGTAGATGAATCAACATCGAAGATATTAAAACTCAAAAAATCCCCCAACCTTACTCTCTCTTTCTTTCTTACACACACACAAACACGTTTTTTCTAATTTGGTAAAGTGGCTTTTTGAGCCTACCGACCATGAAGATAAGGATCACAAAGTAAAAAAGCAAAACAGATCCATCCAACGGTTCCTGAGTCGGTGTGTCTGACCCCTATCCGTCGGTGGGCAGCTGTCGGACAAACCATTGATAGTACAAGTTTTCGCAATTTTTGGGCCAAAATTTGGAACTCTGTCGTTTTGTTCGAGTCTGACCATCAAACTGCCGTCGGACATGTCACGCTCAACCATTAATATTAACTTTCAAACACTTTCTTTATGCATACAAAGCATATATGTATACATGTTTAACATATTAAGACATATATTAATACATATAAACATAAGATTAACTCTATACTGACTTAGTTAACCTATCATAAAGGCACAAAGCACAATTAACACCTAAACATGCATTTAAACATATATAAATGTATATGAAAAATATTCTAAGCATTACACCCTCCTTACACAACTCATATCATACCAATACACAACACAAATGATATAAATAATACATTAAAACATATAGTGCAATCATTTATGTACACGGAAAATTTATACATATTTCCGGGACGTTGCATCCTCTTCATATTAGGAAATTTCATCTTCAATTTTAGTATAAACTACAAAGCAATAAAGACGTATCAAAATCAATGAATAGCTCTGGATACTTCACTCGTATCTCTTCTTCTCTGTCCTAAGTTAGCTCTTATATTGAATGACTTCTCCACAACACCTTCATAAATCGACAGTTCCACAGTGTTCGCTCTTTCACATCTACAATCTGAACTAGTACCTCTTGCAATACATCTTCTTTGACATACAAGTCATCGTACTCGTTCACATAAGATGGATCTCGTATATACTTCTGAAGCATAGACACATAGAATATAGGATGTATGCTAGATAATTGAGGTGGCAAGGAAAATTGATAGGCAACCTTACCAACTTATCGAGTATAAGGAGTAGCCCAATAAATCGAGCTGAAAATTTGCCCATTTTCCCAAAACGTATAATCCCTTTATTGAGCTAAACTTTCAAGAAAACATGATCTCCTACTCCAAATGCCAAAGGTCATTGACGAAAGTCTACATAACTCTTGTGATAACTCCAAGCAGTTTCCACCTTCTATTTAATCAGTTGCACATTCTGAGTGGTTTCCTAAACTAATTCCGGGCCTAATAAAGTACTATCCCCTACCTCAGCCTAACAAATAAGATCCTGACAAAGACACCCATATAAAGCCTCAAAATACTCGAATGCCAACTATTATTGAAGGAAAAATCAATCATACTCATGTGTTGTTCTTCCCTATTTCCCCCAAAGTCAAGAACATATGCACATAGCATGTCCTCAAATGTCTGAATAGTCCTCTCAAATTGACCATTTGTTTGCGGCTGGAAAGCAGTACTAGAAGATATTTTAGTCCCTAAAGCTACTTGGAGACCGGACCAATATCACGACATGAACTGAGAATCATGATCTAACACAATGGACATAGGAACATTAATCTAATGATATCATCAATGTACTTTCGACATAATTTCGCAACTGAGTTAGTCGTACAAATTGGAAGAGAATGGGCTAATTTTATCATCTGATCAATAATAACCCAGATCACATCACTTCCATTTCTCGATCTTGGCAATCTGACTATGAAGTCCGTAGTTATCTGTTCCCACTTCCACTAGGGAATGGGCAATGGTTGAAGTAAAGCCCTAGATGCTTATATTCCTGCTAAAAAATAAGGCATCTCGATATGAACTCTGCCATGTCTTTCTTCATACCCGACTACAAAAAATGACGAGAAAAGTCATGAAATATTTTGGTGTCACTGGGAAACATTGCTAGTCGTGAATGATAAGATTCACGTAAAACTTAATCATGAATAGATATCAAAATGAACAAATGGTTTTACAAACCTCCATCTTCAATGATAGTCCATCTATCAAGATCGTGTTCGCTAAGGACACGTACTCGATATGCATCCGACTCTTCATATTCACGTTAGGTTTCGATCACTTAATCAAAGTAGGTTGAGCTACAACTGTGAAAAATATAACCTGACCCTCTGCTTATACTACCTCCAACCCAAACTTATTGAGGACCTGAAGTATCTCTTATTCATCAACCGCACAATAAGCAAGAGAGCAACAAGTTTTCCGTTTTAAAACATCCGCCACCACGTTTACATTCCCAAATAATACTCGAGGTCAAAGTTGTAATGCTTAAAACACTCCATCCACCTCTTTTGCCCATTTTTAAGTCTAGTTGTGTGAATACATATTTTAGAGACTTGTGATCAGAATAAACCTCGAACCTTTTGCCATAAAAGTAGTATCGCCAACACATCAACATGAACACACCAGGCTCCAAATCATGAGTAGGGTAAGTCTGCTCATGTACCTTCAATTGTCGCGAAGCGTAGGCAACTACTCTCCCGAGTTGCATAAGAATGCACTCGAACTTCTCCTTTGATGCGTCATAATAAACTGTATACCTGATACCCTGTTGGATTCACAAAAAATGAAGCCGAGGTCAACAATGTTTTCAATTGAAGAAAAGACTCATCGCATTTGGAGTTCCACTCGAACTTTGTGCCTTTATGAGAAAGCCTTGTCAAAGGGGCTAACAAACAAGAAATATTTTGAATGAATTGTCGATAGTAGCCCACAAGCCCCAAAAAGCTACGGATTTCAAATACTGATTTAGGTCATTCCCAATTGGTAATGGCCTCAATTTTAGACGGATCCACTAAAACTCCTTTCTCTGAAACAACTTGCCCAAGAAATCAAATCTCCGACAACTATAATTCATATTTCAAGAACTTGGCATAAAGTCGATGTTTCGGAAGAGTAGAAAGCATGACTTAAAGGTGTTCTCAATATGCCTCTTCCGAAGGTAAATACATAAGAATATCATTAATTAACACAACAATAAACCGATCGAGATAAGGTTGAAAAAATTGATTCATAAGATTTATAAATGCCACTGGGGTATTAGTAAGGCTGAAGGGCATCACAAGAAACTCATAATGTCCGTACTGAGTACAAAATGCCGTCTTAGGAATGTCTTCCTTCCGAACCCTCAACTGATGATAGCCTGAATGCAAATTGATTTTTTGAAGAATAACGAACCTCATGATTGATCAAAAAGGCCATCGATTCTTGGTAACGGATACTTATTCTTAATAGTAACTTGATTGAGTTTACGGTAGTCAATACACATCCACATTGAACTGTCTTTCTTTAGCACGAATAAGGCCAAATATCGCGCCCTGAATCCTATAGGACCCTAGGTAGCGAGTTGTGATCCTTTTTTAGAGAAAAATAAATGAAAAATATATAATTTTAAAGAAAGAAAATAAAATTGGATTCACTTCTACTTCCCTTCCTTTCACTTCTAGTTCTATAACATAATCTTCATCAGAGTACACAAAGAAATCATAAATAGCTTGCATAAAATTTTTATATTAATTTAAGAATAAACACCTCGCTTGCAACATTAATCAAGTTACATGCTTGTACAAAATAATAAAATTTACATCTTCTGAGTCTACATAGAGTATATTACACTTTTTTTCTATCTCGAACAATCTCAAGGACTGCAACAAAGTGTAATACAAATTACTATCAACAACTACGTCTTCATACTCAAAATAAAATTACAACTTAAATTTAAGTGCATCACTTCTAAGGCAAAAATAAATAATGTTGATATGGCCAATAAAATAATGTCTACTAACAACTTTATCTTAAAAAATATATACAATCATTATAAGGTCATCTCAATGATGGCTCTTCACTAGTCTCCACACCTATAACAATATTAGGATACAAAAATGGAAAAAAAGAAAAATGCACGAGTTAGTCTACTAAATAATACGATACATGTGATACTATTCGGTACCATAAAGTGTAAATATGCCACATGTAAGAATGAATGCAATGTAACTTCAATGCAATACCATACTACTTCGACTTCGACTTCTAAAAATTTGGGACTAGTGTTTAAACTTCTTTTCTTCAAAAATTAGGTTCCTTCATAAACTTCTACTATAAATCGCTCCATTCGTAGAGTGTTTTTAGGTAAATCCCTAATCAGATTTCCCGACTTTCACGTTAGGGTGCCGAACCCTCTTTTCGCTTTCTTCTAAAAACTTCTTGAATTCAACACTTGTCTTAAAAAGAAATGGAAAATGATTCTATACTTCCATGAATGATATGCAAACTTCCTTCGAAATAAATCATATTCGAAACTTCAAAATTTAACATCAACTTCATAAAACCTCGTAAATTTCATAAATTTCGTGAAACTTCGTTCTTCACTTTAATAAGATTGAGCATCGCTCTTTCGTATATGCTTTAATTTCCTTCATTTAATTATTTTTTAAAATTTTATTTGCACACTTCAAATTCTTTTAAAAAAATCAATTTCAACTTCTTGTTTGTCAAAAATGCCCCTTTGCTTCAGGACATGTATAATGCTACATATAATCATGTAATTCAATTAACTTCAACTTATGCCTCATTTTTCATATAACCAACTTCGAACAACTAGTCATTCATCTCCAATTACTTCATAAAACATACTTCATTCTTCATAAGACAATTTCAAACAACTACAATTCATCTTTAATTAACTTCAAGATAGCAAACCCTAACTTCATAAAATTTACACGTAAGGCACACACATAAACTCACGCGCATATTATTATTTTGTAGCCTACCCATACCTACAACCACTTTGCAACATTTCTAGGAGCAAATTTTCAAAAAGCCCCAATTTTCTTCTTCTTCACCCCCTTGGTTGGATCTAGCTAACAAACTCGAATCACCTCGAACCTACAATTAAAGATGGTCTACTCATCAAGAGGATAAAGAATATCAATTTTAATTTCATGTCTCAACTAGGCACAAAAATCAATAAATTAGGAACTATAAAGATAAAGTTCGTGGTAGCTCAAAATGATCTCTATGCTTTGAGAAGTAAGAATCTACCCTTAGATTTCAGATTTGGTCTTGGGAGCTAGATGGATTGAGCTTCTAAACTTGGAAATTTTTGTGGATCCCCCCCCTCTCTTATGCCTTTTGTCTACGTAAAAATATAAACTTTCACTGCCTAAAAGTTTGTTTTAATGCCACTAACTTCTGTCCCGATAATGCCGTTTGACCGACATTATGTACCATTTGAACGACAACTGTTTACTGCCAAACCCAACTTCAATCTTCACCTTTCAACTTCAAATGACTTACATCAATCACTCAAAATACATATACTATGGTTATTATAAATTACTTCCTCATATGTACTAACCATCACAAATTCATGGCATCTCATATTAACTTTACAACAATATTAAGGCTTCACTCTTATGCTACATTCTATTCTCAGGCAATACGTCTTCTTACTTCGAAACTTCTACAGATGTGCTAGGACTTCATACTTCCTTCGATAACACTTTGTATACTTCTACAATGATGCAATAATAATATTATTCACTTTGTTAATATTATTATAAATGCAAAACACTTATTCAGAATTTTTAGGACATTACACCGGAGCACCCTAAGGCAAGCACTTGACCGAATGAAGCCCTTCTGCTTTAAATCATCCAATTGTACCCTTAGATCCTCCAATTTTGCAGGTTCTAACCAATAAGGCTTGATAGAGATCGGATTTGTTCCTGGAACCAAGTAGATAGAAAATTCCACTTCCTGTTCATGAGGAAGTCCAATAAGATCATTAGGAAACAAATCCGGAAAGTCATGAATAATTGGAGGAAATTTCACATCTGAATTTACCTCTTTAGACAACGAAAGACTAGCTAGCATACAAGACAATCTAGACTAAGAATACCTCGAATAGGGAAGGACATCGTCATGCTCCCCCTGAAAAGAAACATCAACTCTTGAAAAAGTCCTCATCATGACTTGCCTCTTTTCACAATTGATAGTTGCATGGAAATGTATCAATCGATCCATGCCAATAATAACATCAAACCCCAGCACATCAAATATCATGAAGTCATACACAAAGGTATTATCAGTAATAATCAATTCGCAACTATAACAAACTTGAATAATGCAGAAAGTAAACTCCCCCAAAGTATCAACAAATATAGGAACATTTAAAAATTCCACTGATAATTCCAACATGGATGCAAAACAAGATGCTATGAATGATCTAGATGTACCGGTATAGAATAAGACATGCACCCAAGTAGAGAGCACAGGTACAATACCTCGTACGACTGAGAGCTCAATTATATGAGGAGCCTAGGCATAGCATATGTGCGAGTCTGCAATGACTGACCCTACCCAAACCCACCACGAGTACCACTCCCCTAGTAAAGTCCCTGAGAATACCCTGTACCTTGATAACTACATCAAGATGAAGAAGAAGGCATCGCATAAGGTGTCCTAAGGGCCACTATCAAAGGTGAAGAATATATGGGTCCACGAGAGCTAGTAAGAGTAGAAAAACTCTCTGTACACCAAGTCTGCATATGGGCTTTGTTGCCAAAATCATGACAAAAAGCCTAGGGAAACGTTATAAGATGAGACCACTCTTGAGATAAATGGCCCGACTAGCATCAATTATAACACTTTGAACCTTGAACTAAAGAATTTGAAGTGGTAAATTGTGTTGCCTGAGATTGCCATCGAGATGAAAAAGTAGAAAAGTCATCTTGCGACCTTTTCTTATTATTGCCACAACTTGCACTCAAACCACCTTTACTATTACCACCTCCTTCATAACCTCCACTTGCTTGGTTCAAAGGCCTAGAATGACATGAATCCGTAATGCATTGTTTAGTGAGTAGGCTAGCCTCAACTTCCATAATCACATTCACACAATGTGAATATGTCTCATGAAGTCCCATAGTAACCGAGAAATGAATAGAAGGAATAAGTCCCCCAATAAATCAACTATATTGGAGCTTTTCCATATAAACCAACTCCGGTGCATAATTAGAAAGAGCTTTGAATTTTATCTAGTACTCATGTACCGGCAAGTCCTTCTGAATGATATTAACAAAAGCTACCCATTTTCCCTCCCGAAGAGTATAAAAAAAGAAGGTTTCTTAAAACTTTTTGCAGAAAGCATTTATGTAAGGTTGTTTTGCCCATAAACCTTTTTTTTGCTTCAGCACCACTTTGTTACCTTTCTCCGTAAGTAGTATGGCGTTATTGCTTAAATCACCATCCCTTATCTGAAGTGATGCAAAGATATGCTCTATCTCCATAAGCCACTGCTCAACCACGATCGGCTTAGGATCTCCCTTGAAAATAGGAGGATCCATTAGTCGAAAGTGCTTCTAAGTCACCGAGGATCAAGTCTTGCTATTATCCCCCAAAATTTTTACAATATGATTAAAGGCCACTTCTATGGCCCAAAGAATGCAAGTATATTCTATAATCTAAGGTCCCCCCAACATCTCCGATTTTGGGTCTAGGGTAAGCACGTGGCGGATTACGAAGTTGAGGTCCGAGAGCCTCTTCTTCACTCTCTTCCACGCTTTCCTCATCAATGTTCTTGAGTAGAGGCATATTCTTATCCTCTCAAATTTCCACCTCGATATCCTCCCTTACTTGAGCACGAGTGCACCTTAGTTACACCTTATCCATACTAAGTCCTTCCGTTTAACCTCCCCTACTTCGAGCTTCTCTACCTCCCCGACGTCCACCTCATTTGTTATCCCTACCTCTTGCCATTTATTACACATCAAAATCAACAATATAAAGAAGATAATTTTAAAAATGCAATTATATATATAATTCAAGGCATTAAATCATAAGCACGAAACATAAAAAAAAAAAAAATCCGTCTCATTACCCCAACTACGACTCAATTATAGACCTTACCCAAAAGCCACCAAAGTTTACGTAACCTAATTAGCTTTAATACCAACCTGTAGCTTCTCAAATCCCAATGACATGGGGGCACCCTTATAATATAGAATACACGAATATATAAAAGCATACAACAAATATAACAAAAAAACAAATGTCTAACACGAAACAAAATACACAACTTCCCAAACTTACATATATTTACAACAAGGATTACAAAGTAAACATTAAGTTTACAAATACAAAATCAAGCTATCTGATAATATACAAAAGAAAGATACTAGTCTCATACATAACCAACTCTCGAGTACAACAAAATACTATGATGTTGAAGCCCTAATACAACGAGACTACAAAGATATAATCATCATGTTGCAGTTTCTATACCAAAGCTACAAAATTCAATATCATAATAGGTCTTCAATTCATCACGACTACAAAAGATAGCATCTTAATAGAATAAGTGACTCAAGCATGTCGCGAGCTCTCATCGACACCTACAATATAAATAGAATAAGAAATATACAAATAAAAGTATACTGTTAGATTCTCAGTAATACCATAAAGAAGAATCTATGAAGTACTCAAAATGTATGTATACATATGCAAATACACATCAATAAAAGTAAAGATGTGAAGAGTATACAAGTTCAGTATTCCGAATGTACTATACAATTCTCAACGATGCTCTACTACAAAAGCTTATATTCGAATCTAGAATATACGAACCTTAAACTCAAATCTCGAACCTAAATGTAACGTCCCAGAACTTCCGGATAATTTTT
>MKEJ01066383.1:0-12365 GCA_001753735.1 Embelia ribes
AGTACTCACCTGAACACATCGGGAGATAATGTCCGCAAAGCGTGATAGAGCTTTAACGGGATATTCTCCATTTAAGGAGGGATCAACCATGCTCGACAAAGCATCAATGTCATGAAGCTGCGGAATTGCCCACCGCACCAAAAGATACTCCCCTCGGTTTCGCGACCTTGACGATAGTTTGGAAGAAGACAACTGTTAGTTGAAAAGAAAAGGTACGATATCAAACTAGCTCAACTTGGTTACTTTTACCTGTCATATGAATTTCTTCCTGTTAAGAGTTCCAGCATCACCACTCCAAAGCTGAAAACATCACTTTTCAAGGTATAAATTCCAGACTCAAATTCTGGAGCTCCGTACCCATAAGTTGTTAATAGAACTCCTGATAACTGGAAATATAATGATGTCAGCAACAGTTCATGATTTGAGGATCAATTTTTTTGCTGCAAGAGTACATGGAGAACTTTCTGTTGAATTTATCTGTTGGAACACTGGTTAAATAACTATACTGATAAATTGGCATGAAAGGAATCACAAAGCATAACAAGCTCTGGGAAAGGTTTCAAAAATCTAGATCACTTGGTAAGCAAAGATATATAAGCATAAGTGGTCCAGGATTTGGCATAATCAGGAATATAATATATTGTATTGCGAGTAAGTCTTACAAAGGCAATGTCCAAAGATTGATGTATCATAGTTTGTCAATCAATGAGAGCAGGATGTCATGGTAAATAGCCCAAAAAAAGTGTAAAGAACCAAGGACGACAAGCCTCTTGCATAAATGACTTCGCCAACATGCCAAGACTAAGCCATTTACATTAGTGAACTGTAAAATAAGGAACCACTTGGAAGCTGCCATGAACAAAGTGCCTATGGGCTATGAGATTACCCTTCAACTAGTTTTTGAATATTATTTTTCTTTTTTGACAACATTTGATCATGAGAAAAACAAGTTGCAGTTATACACGCATGTTCCCTTTGATCTATTTTGTATTGAGTGAGCATCCTTTAGCACTATCTGAAAAATACACAAGTACAAACTCATCACTGAGTTATTTATAAAGAAGGGGATAAACCATCTGGATTTTTGTAAAAGTAAATACTACAACTATTTTCCCATCACTTATTCAAGCCTTCTTTTCACTTCTCCCTTCATTATATGATCTATTAAAATTGCACATTTCCTAACAGTTACCCTTTGAACGTCACAATTATATAAGTGACAAATTGACAAGGTTAAAAAATTAGTAACTTAGTATGATGAATCACCTGACTAACAGATCCTGATGTTATTAGAGCTGCCAAACCACAATCAGAGACATGTACAGCAAGCTCATCATCAAGTAGAACATTAGCAGATTTGAAGTTCCTGTGGATGACTGGTGGCTCACAGATCTCGTGCAGATACCTTAATTGCAAGGAAGAATGAGATCCATTAGTGGGAAGATTAATAAGGACGTCCGTAACTTTTTATCACTAGATATCCATGTAACGTAATGATAACAACAAACCATTTCCCCTTTCCCCTTTCCCTGTGTAAACCATTCCGCAGGTCACAGACATTCTTTAAATGCCTCAAACTAAAAATCTTGGCGATTAGCAAAATGGGAAAAAACAAATAATTAACTGCAGATTGTCCACAATGAAAATCTAAATACGTTGTTTAACAAATTAGACTTAGTAATTCCTTAGCTTACTCTAAAGCTCTAGCAGCTCCAAGGGCCATCTTTATGCGAGCATTCCATGAAAGTTGTTGCTTAAATTCGTCATCCGAGTGCAGAGCATCATGCAGTGTCCCATTGCTGCAATATTCATAAATAAGAAGCCTCTCACCATGCTCAGTACAGTAACCCATAAGCTCCACAACGTTTGCATGACGAATTTTATCAATGTTGTTTACGAGTTCAAGGAACTCTTCTACTTTTTGTTGACTTGACACTTTCTTGTCCAATTTCTTAACGGCAAGTAACTGCATAAGCATTCAAAAAGATCAGGCTTTTAGAGGAACGCTGTGATGAAATCATCACCAGAAAGAGTTCAATAAAGTACAGAAAATATTTATTTGTTATGACATTACTGAAGAACTAATCGAATGGAGACTTTCTTTGTAGCTAGCCATCAAACAAAAGTTACGGTGTGTACATCATTTTGAAGCCGCAACTCGGCTGACCATTCAATTGATTGCTCGATTCTGTTGTTATCTCAAATGCACTGGGATATTCTACCTATGTATCTAGTGAAAGGCATTGCGTAGAGTAAACGAAAAGTTGTACGTATAAAGAAGTTTGATCGAGTCAAGGCCTAAGATGGATGGACACTCCTCTTTTTTACCATCCTTAATCGTTATGTAAAAGGCAATAAGTGCCAAATTTGCTGGTTGACTATAAAATAACTCTCACAAAAGTATATGAGCAGCACAGAAAATAAATACATAGAATCAAACCTTTCCATTGGGAAGCTCAGCCCTGTAGACAGTTCCCAGCATTCCTCCTCCGATAAGATTTTCTTGAGAAAAGCTGTTTGTATATTGCTGAAGGGCCGCAATCGTGAAAGACTTCACAGTAATTGGAGGAATTGGAGTCTTCGTGGAAGTCTCTGCAGCTTCAGCAGGAGGTACAATCGGAGTTACAATAACCTTCTCAAAATGAGGTGGCGGGGGTGGTGGAGGCGGAGGAGTATGAGGTGGGGGAGGAGGTGGAGGCATCAAAGAGTCGATATCAAATCTACTCAGGTCTATTTGACGATCATCTCGCTTCGGTAATGCGCTCAAATTTTGCATTTTTTGCTCCGGCTCATTCCTAGGCTTTTGAGTCCGACCTGTCTTTCTTGGCTCTGTTTGATGCTCCTTCTTCGGCCTTGCAACTGCCACTTTGGGATCTGCTGAGCACAAAATGTAGTGAAAGGGGAAGTTAATGGGAAGTCAATCAATGAAGCAAAAGAAACATTTTATATACCTTTCTCAGTTTGATTGTTTTGTCTAGCAACCAAGGCTCCACTGTCTATGGGATTATCTCTACTGACTACATATGGAGCTATTTCATGCCGCTTAGCAATTCTGTCGCTCTCTCGCCTTCTTTTATGACATCTTGGAATAAATAGCAAAAGAGCTAACAGCAAAACTAAGAACGAGAACACCGACAAAACTGATATCAAGGCCACTTTTTTGGTTTTTGAATTCTTCTTGGTTGTCTTGGAACTTGCTTCTTTTGGTGCAGGTGTTCCACTGGCGGGTTTCCCAGGGGTTGATCCATTGGATGGTCTCCCTGGGGTTAGTCCAGAAGATGGTGACCCAGTAACAGGAGGCGGAGGAGGAGTTGGGGATCCAGATGGAGGTGGTGAAGCAACAGTGGTATTGAAAGGGTTCCCATCTTTCCTGCGTTGCATGTTAGAAAAATTAGCATGTAAAAGCACAAGATGACTATTGATGCAGGGGGCATCACATCCAATCAGGGCAGCCCATTCAAACGACCTGACCCGCCATTCGAATGGCCTTGGTCCCGATTGAAAGGGCTGGCCTGTTTTAGCTAATTTATATGCTTTGTCCGTTTTAATTGTTTACTTAATCTTAGTCTTTTCCCTTCTTGCCCCGCGACAGGCCGCCCATCTTAAGCCCACCTTGTGGCTTTAAAAGCATCTTGTAAACATTTGTTAGGTGTTGAATTAATCACTTTGCCTCTCTCGAATTAGAGTGTTCATATATTTAGGGTTTTCGAGCTTTGTTTGCGTCCCTTGTGGACCTTTTTGACAACCAAAGAATAGTAAAAAAGACGCAGAAATTTACAAGTCCCCAAGGCCTACTTCACAGAAAAGGAGAATATTCATATTATTTTATCATAAAGTATTAGCTCAAATAGGAGAAAAGGTCTCTAATTGCCCTCTATAATGATAATTAAGGATCAACCTTTTTCTTTTATCAATATCTACAACCAAAAGACAGCCCTAAGGTCTTCCCCATCAGCAAGTAGCATATTCACATATTTTAGCTTAACTTTTTTCTGATGCTTCTAAATAATGTCTCTTCTAGTCAATACAGCAGAAGAAGTTTGCATTGTTTGTGTAATTATCAGCAGAGAATAGAATGACGATAATCTTCTAAAAACCCCACATCAGCGTAAGCATATGCAGCAATCGTGAATGGAGATGAGATCTAATATGCATGGCCTCAGATTACAGCTAAAGGAAATGAAGAAAACCAAACATTTAAGTGATTCTTACTTGAAATTGGGAATGCTCTGCACCTTGTCTGGTATAGGTCCATTGAACAAATTATTCTCAACATTCCTACATAAATAAAAAAATAAATAATAATAATATAAATAAATAAAAGAGAAATAAAGAACCAGAAACGCATAGGAAGTAACATCATCTGATCCTATCCCAAAGTCCATAAGACTTTCAAGACATTCTAAATCATCAGAGGTACAAAGGATGAGCGTTTGAGACATACAAGTCACGCAGCGGAAGATCTTGTAAAACATCAAGAGTCCCAGAGAGCTGATTGTTCTGCACATGACTGTTCAATTCTTATTTTAGCTCATTACCGGTGAATACATTACGTTTAGAAAATTTCCACAAAGGAGAAACGACTCACAGGGTGGTCAAGGATGACAAATCCTCCATAGAGGAGGGAAGTTCCCCACTCAGGTTGTTGAAAGATAAATCTCTACAAAAACAAAAAATGCCTCTATCAATTAGTATCAGGAAACCCGAAAAAATAACCATGCCATACAAAGCTTGATAAAGACGGTTCATCATCTTAAGCGCGTCTAAAAAAATAGTACGAAAAGGGCAAAGGGAAAAAAGGAAGCTAGTTAGAGAAATTAAACCCTACAGGTTGACCAAGGCCGTTAGCCCAAGAAAAGCATCCGGTAGTTCTCCACTTAATAAGTTGTAATTCAGGGACCTGTAACACATAATGACCTGCTGCTCATAAATAAATCTCTCTTGCAAAGAAAATAACTTCAGATCACAATTAACAAGAGTCAGTCAAATAACTTACATAGCCGATAATTGAGTTAGAGAGGACAGAGAATCTGGGAGACTTCCTGAAAGCTGGTTACTTGGGAGAACTCTACCAAATGCAAATAGCATCATGTGTTGCATAATTAGATGGGGAATTAAAAAGAAAAAGAAAAAAAAAAGGTTGAAACTCAGAATAAAGTTTGTTGTCCGTATAAGTATCCTAAAAATGGCTGTACTTACAAATTCTGCAAGGTCACAGGAAGATTTGTAGGAATGCTACCCCCAATATGGTTGTTGCTAAAGTCTCTGCCAAGATACAACCATAGGGACAATTTTAACTAAATTTATCAAGTATTATGATCAATGGAAGGGATTGCAGAAGCGTTGTCCTCCCAGAATTTAGATACATTAAGAAACGAGAAAATTAAAACCCTCAACCAGCATCCTCAGAAAAATAGCCACTTTCTTAAGCAAATAACTCCATTTAAAAAAATAATAATAATAAAATTTGAAAAAAAAGAAAGAAAAAAAAAAGGTATTGCTGCCCTAATCCAAAAGTAATAACAGATAGCACATAGCAAGGCCACGCAAGAGGTGTACGTGAAATGTTGACAGAGAGAGACAGCTGGAAGAAAGGAGATGCACTCACATTTTTATGATAGAAGAAAATGAGCCCAAATCATTTCCAAGCTCTCCACCCAAATTAGCGCTCACAAGAGTTCTAAAAAATAGCAAAAATTGTTAAAGTTGTCATTGTTCACAAACAGCATAACTCAAATGCGTAACTTAAAAAAATAAAAAGGGTTTTCCATACATTGAAAGTATATCTGTATCATTACATTGAACACCTTGCCATGACTCGGAGCATGGATCACCCCCACTAGCTTTCCATCCAGGAATTGTTGGACTTTCCAGTGCAGCATATAAGCTATTAATTGCAGCAACTGAAAACACAAAAATAGACAGTAGTACAGAGATCAACACACAATGGGGTATAGATATGGTACTAATATAATCAAATAACTAAAGAACCCAGTTGCTGGATAAAGCTTCAAGAGAGCAAAAAGTTCACTTGAAAGCTTCGAGAATCAACAAGATTTTATTTATATTTTTTGAAAAAGTATTCAAGATAAGTTTCCCATTGCCAGTAGAACACATAAAATGGGGAAAAAAGGAAAGGTGCTCATAAGAAATTAAAGAGCTAGCTTGACAGCACTAAACTAGTGAAAAAAAATAAATGTACACAAATGGCAGGTGACAACTGAAATATAGCAGCCAACCTAGTAAATGCAAGTGAATACACCAGAAAAATAAGAAGAAGAATCTGCGAACGCAAAAATTAGGGGTGAAATGCGGCATAATGTCTACAATCAATATTATAAATAGCTTAATAGAAAAGTTACAGGAACCTACTTCAGTGAAAAATTGAGGTGGCGTATTGCAAAATTAGTTGTACCCTTCGAGATAATATAACTTCCAAGACATGAAATGCAATAAAAAAATCATAAACAAAGTGTTTAAAATGTTAATAAATTTTAAGGTAATTTCAAGTATGAGCTGTGATACATGGACTATACATACCAAATAGTGTTTTTGCGTAACAATGGGCTCAAGCAAACCTAGTAAGATTCAAACTTACAAGAGATCAAATGGAAAACACCTACTACTGGTAATGCCATGCAACAATAATAGTCATTATATTCAAGGAGAATTGTTCAGAGCAGATTCATGCATGGACTGTTTTGCGAGTCCGAACAAAGGGGGAAAAAAAAGGCTGGAAATAACGCACTTCGGACATGATACCTACTCCATAGACAGAATAGACATAAAACCATAGAAAGGACCACAAAAATAGGAGAGAGCTCCTATTGATTGCGAACTAACAGAAACATGATGAGGGCGCTCCCAACATGCCCCTAACCCTATCCAATCTTAAGGATCAAATTGGGGAAACCAGCCACCAGTGTATCCAAACATTATTCGGTTACCTAAAAAAAAGAGGTTTGCTACAATGCTCCCCTTAAATTAGGGGAATACTGATTATCCCAATTTTATTTTTATGTTTAGAGGGTCCAATGTGTGCATTATCTGTAATGCATCCTCTATTATTTTAGAGTTTGAGCTATAGGAATTAAATTTAGGTGTAGAATATAGTTATACTGGTGGGAATGCCGTTGCAAGCTCACCATCAGCAGGATTAGTGGCACCGGAGGACATTCGAGCACCCAAGATCAGAACAAGCCCTACAAAAACTTGTACAAAGATGTCCCATTTCAACCACCTCATACCACATCTCTTGCCCCTCATCATCTCAAACTGTGACCTTATCCTTCCCTTATCACTTGCATATACATGTATACGCCATCATTAACCGCATATCTCAACCCGCAACTGCATATGATAAAAAATAAAAATAAATATTAAGGGGTATAATAAGAGCACTCACAACCGTCTTTATAAAGAGACAAATTTCTCTCATTTTATTTTTCATTTGAAATACTTCATCAGAAATAATCCATATCGGTATTTTTATTTTTAGACCTTCTAAAATCTCAGAGTAAATGCTGAAATAAATTTTTTCAGAGAAAAAATCTATTATTCACAAATTCTATATTAAAATATCAATTTCTCCTACAAAAATTACAAATTTTGGCAGAAAACATACTTTCATACTTTATTAGACAGTAATTGATTATTCCATTATATTTAGTAAATTATTGAGAAAGGCTAGTATAGATTTTTTAAAATATTAGCTTTCGCTAGAGAAATGCCTTTTTAGGATAGTATAGATGTTTTAAAATATTAGTTTTCGCTAGAGAAATGGTTTTTTAAAATTTATGGTTTGTTCTCAAGTTTTCAAAAAAATTAGATGGGATTTTGTTGTTAATCTTTTAAATTAAACTTATTTGTTATTTTAGTTTAAACAAGATCGAAATTACATATAAAGATAGAAAGAAAAGGAAAACTTAAGTGAGTAAAGGTTACAATTGACAGAGATCTCGAAAGAAGCAAACCAGCCAAGTGCAAGTATAGATATACACAAGAATAAATAAGTAGAAGTCGCGTAATTGAGCAGAAATAAGCCAACAGATCTCTCAGAGGACTCAAATTGTCAGAATGTGGAAAAAAAAATAAGAAAAAATAGAGAAAATTTGTGAGAACAAGTAATGCTTAGAAGCTAAGGTGGGTAAAGCTACAGGTAAAGAGAGGAATTGTTTACAAAGTCGAGAGAGAGAGAGAGAGACTCGTTTTATATATATAGTAGGTTTAATTGCAATAATTGTCCCCGTTGTTTTGAGAAAGTTTATATCGGGTATGTCTAGTTTCAATGAATTTTGTGATAACGACGTAATGGGGCTTCGAGAACCTAAGGGGGTCCTGTTTAAAATAATTGGAGTCTCTCGCGCACATATTTTCTCTGTTGGATCAATTTAAAGTTAGATCAAACATATCTGACTTGAAATGGTTCTTTCTATTAGAACAGTGGATGTTTTTTGATGGTTGATCTAATGGCGAGAATATATATATTTGGGATTGTGATTATGTTTCTATTCAACCCCCCTTCTTCGGGATAAAAAATTATAAAAATGGTATGCATTGGCCGAAGCTTGTTTTGCTTAGGTGTAAATTACTCTATTTAAGATCACTTACGCTGTAATTATCTCCTACTTTTATCAACCCAAGATTTTTTTATATTAGGAAATATTATGATAAGATCCAAATTTGTCAAATGTGTTTCAAATTTTGGGATTAAATACGCCTTTTCCAAAGCTTCTGGACTTTTAGTGTTTCAATTAAAACTGTGTAAACCAAATAGAATTGGGATTTACACTATGGGTACCATAAGCGTTAACCGCCCTTATGCATTCGCGGAGTTTGGTCGGAAGGGCTAGTGGGGAAATGACTAAAGTACCCTCGTAGGTTCAAGACTCTGTTTGATTTGGGTCAAGATGGTAAATAAGTCAAGATCTGGGCGCTGGTAAAAAATTGATATTGAAAATGTTAGCCTCTGAAGGTGTTTGTTGGACCAACATTACTATTTTCACGAGCACGTTAGTGATTTTAGATTTTCGAAGTTACTTAATTTTCGAGTTTTAATTTAAATAAGAATTATCCGGGTTAATGTCAGTAAACAGTTTATGTATTCTACACTCGTGACAGATAAACACGTTAAAATAATGAAATCACAATAGACCTCGTGACAGATAAACACGTTAAAATAATGAAATCACAATAGACCTGACTTCCGTTGAGCATTCTCATCTTTTGGGCCAAGTTGCTTTAAATTTTTTCCTCACGTTCAAATTTTTTTTTTTTTGGGTATGTTATGTTACAGTTTTGAACAACAAGTCACGGAAGATTGCATTACAATCGTTCAATGCTAGCTCTGAAGTATAATATGTGTGTGCTTACATTTACATTACAATAAGAGATATCAGACAACCGTGACACTTGCGCTTGCTAAAATAATTTTGTCATCGACATGTACCATACTTGCAAATTCCTGTATATTAAGATGGAAAAAAACACTCTATTGCACAAAGCAATTATTCTGCAAGTTGGGACCCTAAATTAATTTTGGATATTTCCATGCTTTGTACACGAAAAAGATTAAAATAAATGGTTGATGGCAGGAGTGTATTAAAATATTCTAATTGAATCAATTTTTTGTGACAAATAATTGGCTGAAAATATTATTTCTTAAAGCCCAAGTTTTGAAATTAGACTATTAGATTAAAACATATGCATAATATATAATTATCAATGTATATATACCTAATTTATAATTATAAATACCCAGCTTCATATGGTTCTAGTTCCGGTTCCGATTTGGTTCCGGTTCAATTTTGAATCTAAAACATTAAGAACCGAGAACCGAACCGAATTATTCGGTCCTACAATTTTTGTAACCAGATAGTTAACTTGATTCGGTTCAATTTCTGGTTCTATTGGTTATTTTGTTCACCCCTAGTTGATGGTGTGTTTACTAAATATATATATACACTCAACTTGCTCTTAGATTAGTTATTCTCCATCTTTTGGGGCCAAGTTGGTCCAGTTTTCTATTAGCATTACTAATTCTAACAAAAAATTATTATTTCCAAAACAGGCCTACAGTGCCTATCTAATTTTATAACCACATGTAAAGGCAAAAACAGTAGAAACCAAATTACCAAAAAAAAAAAAAAAAAAATTAAAGTTATTTATGAAGCCAACTCCAAATTTAAATTTTCGAAAATGCCTTTCGATTGCCACCCTTTTTATACCTTCTAGACAATCCATGCCCGACACTGAAAAGAACTAACAATATAACATCATGAATATCAGATCTCTCGCTATAAAATTTATTTTTTTCTTTAAATAATCAAAGAAACAATTTTATTGTTGATTGAGCAATCCCTGCTAATGGCAGGAGTTGTATTTGATATCTAGCTAGAGATATTATATTAATTGCATGATGTTGAATGATAATTTTTGATTGCACGAAATTGTAATTTTTTTTTAAATGGATATTAACGAACTACATATGTATAGCGAATGTGGGTGTGCTAATTTTTACAAAAAACAGCAACCCATGACGAAAACCACCCATGTAGTCCTCGAGTTGGACGCATTGGACTCGTTGGGTTCAACACATGCTCATATTGTATTGAACACATACTTGTCCAAGTCCCACGAAATACCAGATTGACATACCCGAACCGCATATCAATTGACTCACTTGTGTTGTCAGTTGTTCGACATGAATCATCTGACTTACCATGTTAGTCGATAACATGCAAGGACACCCAACTTGCAACTAGAAGGACGCCTTGTTGACCTGCAAGACCAGCATATTCAGTTATCTAAGCATTGTAAAACTAGCAGGATCAAATTAACAACATGTTTTAATAATAAAATTATTCCTTCTATAATTATTTATATGTTGTTATCGTCAGTTACTGTGAGAATGGTACATATTTTGAGAATAAGCGGGAACAAAACTTATCTCCATTTTTAAAGTGGGGATCAAATCTGTCATCTTTTGGACCAATAGGGACTATACATACATCAATCCCAATTATGATGACTAGGCACAATTTGGTTCGAAACTACGGAGACGGGTAGTGTAATTACCCGTTTGAAGGAGGGAAGAAAACGCGTTACCCTACGCATCATCAGCCGCGTGGAGGCTGCGCTTGTTGGGTGATGACGTGGCATTGTTTTAGTGGGTGGAGTTTTTTTGGTGTTGCAATTGCTTAGACTAATATAACCATACTACAAAAACACTTACTACACGATGACAAACGACAAACGCGGGTGCTCATCGAATAGTCCAAATCGCTCAAACTAAATTGCAAGCAAATCAAATCAAATTCGATTGATAATTGGTTGATTTGGTTGACAAAATACCAAACCGAATATGAGTGGATTGGTTTGCGATTTTATGAAAAAATCGAACCGACGAAATAGAACCGAATCGAGCCCCAATACCTAAAATTATAAGACAGTAATATATATTCATGTATATGCAAAAAAAATAATAATAATAAGATCTAATTAGTATTTACTCATCTCATTATTATATGATCTCATTCAGTTTCTATTTGCAGTTCTACTTTGTTTTTTTTTTTTCTAGAGTTATTTTTAATTGATTAATGAAGCCTGACAATTTTCCACATTATTATCAACAATTAATTCTGGACAAATATATAATTTACATATTATACATATACACATAGTATATACAATTCATACATGCTGCATGATAGGTTCAACATTGTACATTTTTTTGCTAAATTTTTGTTAGCTTTCAAACCGTCCAAACCGAACCGCTAAATATTCATTTGGTTTGGTTTGGTTTTGCTTCTTTTTTTTTTTTCTAATCGAATCGCCAATTAGTCTTGGTTTGGTATTGAATTTTCATCATAAACTGTCTGAACTGAACTATAAACACCCCTAGATAGAGTTGTTTTTTACTAATATTTATGCAAGTTATGATAAAAATAATATCAAACATAATCGACCTATACTAGCAATCGATTGACACAAGTCGACTAATTTTTGTCACGTCACTAAATTGACATATGCCAGTACACCCGACCCATACTTAGCCCTAGGGGTGTAAACGAGTCGAGCCGAGCCAAGTTTGAGGTTATTCACACTCGGCTTGCCAGGTTTATTAACGTGCTCCAGCTATAGCTATAACTCTCTCTTAGTATCTAGAACTCGCAAACCAACTTTTTTAGTTACAGTTAAAACTTATACAGAGTTATATCTAAAAGATAATCTCCTTTGTACAACTAATGTAGGAAAAATAAGATTTTTCAAATTATTGTGTGTCTGTATAGCCTTAAACTAATATGTGTATATATATAGACTAAATCAATTTTTTTCTTTTCTATAATATTATTATTATATATATA
>MKEJ01066384.1:0-14988 GCA_001753735.1 Embelia ribes
CGCAACAAAATGGTGTTGCAGAGCAAAGGATGTAATCTTTCAAGGGTTACATTCCGTGTAAAAAATAATATTAAAAATTTAACATTTAATGTTTATAATATTTTTAAAAGGGTGATAACAGGTACACAAATATTTGACAATAAAGAAACAACTTCAAAAATTTAAGTTATTTTGTAAAAAAGAAAATAGAATCAAAAGAATAAAGTTTACGAAAAAAAGGACACCATAAGCAAATATTAAATATGACATTCTTCTCAATTTCTGTTCAAGTACTTGAAAAATTACAATACAAATATTTTTAGTTAAATAATGATAATGTTAATGTAGCAATAGATATGTTAGATAATTCCAATCTGCAACTATCAAGAGAATATGTTAGACACATTTAGAGTTTAACATCCTAGTTCTAAAATTGTGAAGTGAAATTTATTTTGAAAAATGATACGAGTTTATAGGTACAAAATGTGTATGAAAACAAAAGCATGATAACCTGCTTGTAGAGTAGAGTTAGACATAGATTGTTATAAATGTTGTATATTTACATAATCTTTTGACACCTATCTCATAAATTTAGAATGTCTAATTTTTTTTTATTTTAATAGAATTTAACTAAAAATAAATATGTTTACAAAATAAAATTTATTAAAAATAAATTATTTTATTTGTAAACATTATCATAACAAAATTTTTCTGAACCTAATTTTATTGAAAATATATAAAATATAATCAAAATTGACTTTATGTATGGAAATAAAAGGATAAATATTATAACTAAAAATATAAAAAATTATTTATATTAAAAAATTATATAAAAGTTGTTCATTCAACTATTTTCGCTCTTTTTTTTTTTTTGTGACAAATGTCCATTTAATTAATTGATATATATCTCATGAATTTAAAGTTTTTATATAATAAATATCATAGAAATCCATCAACCTAAATTTCTTGGTAAAATAGAACTTATTAGAATATATTATTTTATTACAAAATATTACCATAATATTATTTTTCTAAACATAATTAAATGTAGACCGATTAAGGATAAATTGAAATGAAAAATAACTAAAAACTTTGGCTATGTGTTTCTAAAAACAAATAAATTTATTTGTGTCATTCAATATATTTTAAAACAAGAAATTTGGATAAGTGGTCACGTATAATATACGTGGTTAAATTCTGTACGTTGATATTTTCTAAAAATTAGATTGTACTTTTTAACAACATGGATATCGGTACATTATTGTCGTACGCAATGACGGATCTAGGATTATACGTTGGGGCCCAAGCAAAACTAATGTATTTTTATATAGAAAGAGTATTTTTTTTTTTCTAGAGAGGCCGTGTAGCGTGTGTTTGAGATTTTTCAATTTTACACATAAATTTGATAGGAATTTCTATATTGGAGGGATTCGCCCCTCACCCCACCCTCGGGTTTGCCATTTGCGGTACGTTAATTATTTGCTTATACTTAAATGGAAGCATTTTTTTTTTTTTTGGGTGTTTGATGATGAAAGTTATGTTATTGTAGATAGGGATAATCGGAGAAGGTTAAATTTAACACCTATGAGAATTTCAATGAAGTACACTTCAAACTTATTAATGGTGATTTTCTTTCCAATGTTTTTATATTTGAGTTTAATTAAATAAAATTCAAAACTCTGGCTTCTTAGATACGTGGATTAATCAATTTTTTTTTTTTTAAATTAAGAACTTGACTCGGCTCTGAAGGTATCGATTGAGCGCCGGACATCATGGAGATGGTCATTGGTCATCATGCAGTTCGAAGCGTCGGACATCATGGAGACACTCCAGAACTCGTTGAGCGCCTTCTTCCAATTCTTCAGGTAAACAAATCCATGCATTAGTTACATGGAAGGTAAAAAAGTAATCATTGTACTTAATATTCATGTTGAATATTAACGACCACAATGCAACCTTTCCATTTCCATCCTACTTTCAATCTTCCAATTTACTAGTATACATTTCGGTTTTAACTTCACCTTCCTAAATCAGTTTCATTTTGTTTCCTTTTCAGCAAACTTGGAATGGATTCCCATAAAAAATTTTAAAAATGAAAACTCTGGAAACTTGTTTGTGTTTCTATAGAATTTTTTGTCTTGATGGGAGTCATTGGACTATATTACCAGAACTTTGGCGAATTGACACGATGTGTTTCTAGTTATGTGTCCATAAAACTTTTGCTGCTTATGGGTCCAAAGCCTTTGGAACCAACTTTTTTCTTTTTTTCTTTTTCAGTAAGAGAGTTGCTTAAAAAAACAGTGAGTAAAAAGATAGCTTAAAAAAGCTTCAACAGGGTTTGGTATTTTTAAGAGGAGTATTTTTGGTCTACTGTTTATTTCTATAATATTAATGTACATCTGAAACGTTTCTTATTGAAACATCGTTTAGAAGGATCTTTCAGAGTTTGATCTAAAATGATATTCAAATATTTTTGGAAAAAGCATGATCAGTTTTCAATGTTCAGTCTTCATTTGCCCCCGATTTAACACATGATATTCTCCTGAGACCTCAGCCTTGAGTAGTTTGTGTGTGTCGGATCTGCATGTAACTTTTGACACTTGGATTAGCTTCATGTCAATTGTACAAAGCTTATCATGGATGGGGTTTTATGGTGGCCCTTGTCGATGCAGGTGTTCAGAAAAAAATACTGATAACATTAATAACCCTGGATTGACCACAAGACTATTAGAGCGCGGCTTAAAATTCTTTCATACGTGAAGGATCTCATTAGTTCATGGGTTGATGAAATTATATGGTTTGCTATGATGTGCTGTTTGTCATTTCCCAGTTGAGATATGGAGCCTAAAAATCAGGCTCCCTTGTGAATTTCTTAATAAATCTATCGACATTTTCTTCCATCTGCATTATTTTTGTTTTCTAAGCATTTCTTAGTTTGATCATCACCTGCTTTCCTTATAGATTACAGAACCACAAATCTTAGTCTAGTTGTTTAATTATAGTTTCTTTTCATAAATCATTTTGTCCCATATCAAGATCACACTATTTTAGAGTTCTGGCATCCATCACCCTAGTAGGATTTTTCTGATAAGCATTCAAAGGGTACCTTCTTGTTGTAGCATTATGGCTGAACAATCATTGTACAACGAAATTAGAGAAAAATATTGTTTTCTCCATGTCTTTGTATACTTGTATATTCCATGTTATGTCTTATTCTTTACTTCTTTAAAGCAAGTACTATGGTGCACATGTGAAAGTTTAGCAAAGTCAGACAATCATATGCATGCCCACATGTTTTCGTGACCGGAAAAGGAACTGTTTATTTTAAATGATTGATTTGCTTCTTCCAAGGCCACATCCATATTAGGATTATTGTTGACTGGCAAGTGTAAGTTGCACAGTCACATGATTTTTTTAAGTTTTACCAATGATGAACCAAAACCTCTGTATAGTGGTTTCTTCGCCGGTGTTATTGAGTTTTCCTACTCAGCTGAGTATGTCGATAAATTTTATGATGCAAGGGTTTATTTGCGGGGAAAGCTGGAGGAATTAAAATTCCGCAATGTAACTTCAAGGTGGCATGTAAGGTGAACTTCCCAAGGCAGAGAGCTCGAGCTGCTCAAGTTAGTCATAAATCTGAGAGACACGGGGGAGCTCTTTCTGCCACATGTCGCCAAGAGAAAATTCTGATAGCAAACAGAGGAGAAATTGCTGTACGTGTGATCCGAACTGCTCATGAGATGGGAATTCCATGTGTTGCAGTTTACTCAACCATTGATAAGGACGCACTTCATGTGAAACTGGCTGATGAATCAGTTTGCATCGGTGAGGCACCAAGTAGCCAATCGTACGTTACTATAGTAACTCTGTTGAATTTCTTGTACTTGTATTTAATATTATTAATCTTGATGGTTTCACATTTAAATTGTTGATGATCACATTGCATAGAACCTTAAAAGTACAAATACTATTGCAAGGAAGCTTATTGTCTCCAATGTACTAATTTTTTCAATAATGTGTAATACTTGGGTAAATAACTTACTAGTGCCAAGTTTACTAGATAAGATTAAACATCGTCTCATATTTGTAGCAATTTTTTTAGACATGTTGTGACATGGGGAAGTTATCACAATCTCTTATTACCATTTAGCCTTCACAAGTTTGACTTTGAAAGTTTAATGTGTATTTGCTATAAGCTCCCATTGCATGTAGCTGTAAAGATTATTTTGTTTGATCTCTCAGTTGGGTTCTGGGGAGGTGCGTGATTAAGATGCTGTCACTTTTCTTTTCAATGCAGGTATCTGGTGATTCAAAATGTTTTGTCTGCTGCTATTAGCCGTGGGTGTACAATGCTGCATCCTGGTTATGGTTTTCTTGCTGAGAATGCACTTTTCGTTGAGATGTGCAGGGAGCATGGAATAAATTTTATTGGGCCAAATGTGAGTAGCCCAGGTGGCAATTTCAATTTTACAGGTCTTCAATTTTAGAGGTCTTATAAGTTGGCCGCAGTATCTGGGTCGAGCTATTTGTTGTAGCAAGTACGCCCTGATCATAAAGTTCCTGACAACAATATCAAGTACGAAGACTAAATACCTATGTTATGGTGTTTGTGCAGTGTTAAGGTCTTGTGCTGTCTCAATCTTGTAGAGTTCTTTCGAAGAAGTCTTAAAGAGTAGTAATTTGAACCATTACCTAAAGTGTGTTTTCTGGCACTAAGCTCCTTCTTGAGCCATATTTGTTCTCAAGTACCAGTATTTAAAGAATTAGTGTTAAAATTCTGCTTTTGCGGCTTGCAGCCTGACAGTATACGTGTGATGGGTGACAAAGCAACTGCCAGAGAGACAATGAAGAATGCTGGCGTTCCAACTGTACCTGGAAGTGCTGGATTGCTGCAGGTATATAGTTTCATCTGTCTATTAGGTCTTATGCAAGTATCTTGTTCATTAGAATATGTGTTTTCTACCACGGGACCTTCACCTTAGTTATCTTTGTTGTATAGACCACTGAAGAGGCTATCCGCCTTGCCGATGAGATTGGCTTCCCTGTCATGATCAAGGTAAACTAGTAATGACTCTTGTTTTCAGTTCCTTGTATATGTTTGATTGCAATACAGATTCATGACGTATCGTGTAGCAGTTTGGGTCTGTGCTGACTATTTGAAGATTTTATTTTTCTGTCCTTTTTCCCCTTAATTTGGTATCATGGTCAATATTGAAATTTATTTTTCTTCCTTTTATAAATGCAACAATTGAATGGAATTGTGAATTTGTAGGCAACAGCAGGTGGTGGAGGACGTGGAATGCGTCTTGCTAAAGAACCTAGCGAGTTTGTGAAGTTGCTCCAGGTATTATGATTGTGGAACTTGAATTTGTGATGCTGTACTACGTCATTGGCCTCTTTCCAATTGCGTAGGCCTGTGACCATGAACGCTATTCAATTCATACTTGGAGTTTCTTAACATTATGTAATCTGTCGCTGCTATGGGGTATCTTTTTACGGCAGGGTACTTGCTTGCTTGATCAACCTTATTGCAGTAATCTATTTGCATTCCTTTGTCTTAGATATATATGCATGCAAACACTGTTTGAGGAGGAAATTTTGGGGGGATACTTAACCCATTCCTGTGGTTTTCATTTCCGAATCATTCAAATTCTACTAAATGAGTTGGTCAAAGATTATCAAAAAAAGACTGAGTGGGGTACCTTTTGAAAGAAAATTAATCATGAGTTGGTCAAATCATTCTTGCTTAATGTTTGTTGTAAAATCTGGTGAACTTTAGATCCTCTTAAAATTGAATATGTTTCTAATTACAGCAAGCTAAGAGTGAAGCAGCTGCTGCTTTTGGAAACGATGGTGTATACTTGGAGAAGTACGTTCAAAATCCAAGGCATATTGAATTCCAGGTATTTGTTTTTCTATAGAAAGTTTTGTTGGAAGCAACAAAATTGTATATCCTAATTACACAGTTTGCATTCCTGCAATGCTCTAATTAATGTCATTGAGATAAGAATAGAAAACCAGGAGCTGTTTTTTCTTTTTTTTTTCNNTTTTTTCTTTTTTTTTTCTTTTTTTTTTTTTTTAAATTCAGATGCACGTCTTGACATTCTGTAACCAAAATCCATATGACAATTCAAATTGGAGAAAAAGATAAAAGAACTAGTAGATGGAAAACCAACACATTCATTCCGTGGCGGGTGGCAAACTATTGATTATAAATGGTGATTTATCTCTTTTGGAATCTTGTAAAAAGAGAGAAAATTATTCACCTAGTTATGTGCTTCCGTTGTTTTTGTTAAACTTGTTATTCTGCCTTTTATGCCGTGCTTAACAATTCACATTGAATCGGACCTTAAATTCCTGCAATTTTCATTTTTATTCGATATAAGAATGGAAGAACATGAATTATTATGATTGGAGTTGCATGATCGGGAGCATACTTGTTTTTCTTCGTCTTTGAGATGTAATAGTTACTCACTGGAGTATGCCATCTTGTTACGATCTTAAGTTACTATTGTGTCAAGATGTGGCCGGCACTTGATAGAAACTTTAATTAGCTGACATTGCTTTCTTTCATAACTTGGTTATGTTGTAATTTCAAATTCATTTCTGTCAAATTGTCGGGCTTTACAGGTTCTCGCAGACAAGTTTGGCAATGTTGTTCACTTTGGAGAGCGTGATTGCAGTATTCAGGTTGGTGACTTCACTAGATATCCTAGTCATGATCAGGCTATTTAAACTTGGCTGGCTAAAGAGTAACATATCCTTGGAGTAAAAGTTTTCTGATGGCATTACATGGCAACATGAAGTAATCTATATTCTATCATTTTTTTTTTATGTCAGGGCTTCATGCATGGAAATGAAAAGTAGACTGCTTTTATTGTCAAATTTTATTTCTTATTGGAGTAACACATCTCATTCATACATGATTATACAGAGAAGGAATCAGAAATTGCTGGAAGAAGCACCTTCACCTGCATTGACCCCAGAATTACGGACAGCTATGGGTGAAGCAGCAGTTGCAGCAGCAGCATCTATAGGTTACATTGGTGTTGGCACAGTTGAGTTCCTTTTGGATGAAAGAGGTTCCTTCTATTTCATGGAAATGAACACTCGTATTCAGGTATAAAGAAGCTGCTATGATTGCTTGTAATACTAATTTAAATACTTGATTAAGATTTAACCTGGAATTCTTGTAATAAATGTTTAGGTTGAGCATCCTGTGACAGAAATGATCTCCTCACTTGACCTAATTGAAGAGCAGATACGTGTAGCTATGGGTGAAAAGCTCCGTCACAAGCAGGTATGTAAATGGAATGAAAGTCTTCTTCGGTGTCTCATCGTTGAAGTATATGGAAATATTTTGGGAGTGAAGAATGGACATATTGTTTTTTATTATTCACTTGTTGACAGGAAGATATTGTGCTCAGAGGACATTCAATTGAATGCCGAATCAATGCAGAAGATGCTTTCAAAAATTTCAGACCTGGTCCAGGTATGCTGATATGATCAAATATGTGCATGTATTGCATGCTAGATATATGTCCTGTTAGGTACATTATATCTCTATGCAGAATCGCTTGGTGTGCTTATATTCAAAGTGACTTCTCAAAAGATCCATATTAGATTCTTTCCGAAACACATAAAGTTAAAACCCGTTTTCCTTAATAAATTTGTCTACATTGCATATCACACACTCTGAAGTGTGGTGTTTCCCTTCCTGATATCCCACCTGATCTTTTACACACACAAATTATGTTTTTAGCAATGTCACAGTCAAGAGCCCTATGACACTCTGACGTGTGGTGTTTCCCTTCCAGATATCCCACCTGACCTCTCACACAAACAAATTATGTTTCTAGCACAGACACAGTCAAAAGCCCTATGGTAGCCTGTTGGATAGTGCTTCTTAGCGTTATTCTTTAATTGCTTTGGCGCTGCAAATCCAGGCACAAATTGAAGAGAAGAAAGACATTATAAGTGTTAATTTTTGTTTTTGAACTGTCTATCGCTTGTGTGGCTTGTTGTCATTGTTAATATTCCCCCTCTTACTCTTCAGGGAGAATAACTGCTTACTTACCATCTGGAGGCCCATTTGTCAGAATGGATAGTCATGTTTATCCTGATTACGTGGTTCCCCCAAGCTATGATTCCTTACTTGGAAAGGTTGGTAACATTTGGTTTGGTGCATGCATATTGTATGTTGTCTTGTCTTTTTCCCCTTTTCCCATGTATCTCATATTTAAGCTTTTTCTTTTTTTTTTTTTNNTTTTTTGATTTTTTATTTTTTTTTTTTTTTTTTTTTTTTTTTTTTTTTTTTTTGCCCTTGTGATTAAAAATTTTAGCATTTGGGAGTAGTATAGGGAATCGATCAAAATGCATATAATTTTTAAAAAGTTTAATTTCTATTTCACGTGGATGCATATTTGTCATTCATACAATTTGAAAATTCATGCACTATCTATCAATATAGTATTAAAATTAAATTTATTTACTATTTTTAAAATGTGATTTCTAATTTCAAAGTAATATGAAATTAAATGAGAAAATTTGATGTGTACCCTGTCCTCCCCCTCTGCCTCTTGTGGAATCCAGACCAGACTCTCTCTCTCTCTCTCTCTCTCTGAATCGCTCCGGTCTTGAGGTGTAATCTGGTGCGAGCGACAATGGTGGTGGGGGATACCAGCTCGTGGTCTCGAGCGATGCTACACATCTCACCCTACACCTTCGCCGCCCTCGGCATCGCCCTCTCCATCGGCGTCTCCGTCCTCGGCGCCGCCTGGTTTTTCTATTTACTCTCTCTCTCTCTGTGTATATATATACATGTATATATGTATGTGTGTGTGTGTGTTTATCAGAGGGATTTATATAACAGGGAGCAGCTTGATCGGTGCTGCTATCAAAGCTCCCCGTATCACTTCTAAGAATCTCATCAGGTTGGTACTAAACGTTATTTATTAGCCTCTTTTTATTATTTTATTCCTAATAATCATTGTCCTGTATGCATATGTATATATATGTTGAATTGCATTCTCTGTTATATTGATTGGATTAAGAAATTTGATTCTATGTACAAAAATTGCACCTGTACCTGCGTTTATTATATTATGAACAAAAATATCAACAGTCGTGTAGATGTTTGTATAATTTAAGTGGGATTTTCCCGTCTGTTTTTTATTTGAATTGAATGAAAATATGCAGTTTAACTTTATTAGTTTGGATTTTCCCATCAGTATATTGTTTAATAGAAAATGTCGTCTTTTATCCTTCTTTTACATTGTTGGTTAAATTTCTTCATGTTCCCATATCCATTGATATCCATCGTTAGGTTAACATCTGTGGTGCAGTTTTAATTTCTCCTTCAGTGTGTTTCTTCTTTTATTTTTGTGCTATATTTGAACATTATCAAATGCATTCTATGACAGTAGCTTCACCTGATTTCATGTATGCCCTCGAAGTGATTCAGATGAAGTTAATATTCTAATTTATTAAGTATTGATACCTTTTAGATAAGGGGAAAAAAAGTAGTGGTGATTACTGATACAACTTGGGTGTTCTCAAAGTTTTTAATGTGGTGCCCTTTGATGTAATTTGACTTAACTTTCATTGTGCTGCCAGCGTGATCTTCTGTGAAGCTGTTGCCATATATGGTGTCATCGTTGCAATTATTCTACAAACAAAGTTGGAGAGTGTTCCATCATCACAAATCTATACTCCAGAATCCCTGAGAGCAGGTTATGCAATTTTCGCCGCGGGGATTATTGTAGGTTTCGCCAATCTTGTCTGTGGGTATGTCCCTACTGCTTTATTTCTAACCCTAAAAGCTCCTCGCAAACATAAATTAGTCCTTTTGTTTTTTCAATGACTTAACAATCTTGTGTGTTTCATAATTTGGATTGTCACAGATTATGTGTGGGAATTATTAGAAGCAGCTGTGCATTATCCGATGCCCAAAACTCCTCACTTTTCGCGAAAATTCTTGTCATAGAAATATTTGGTAGCGCACTCGGACTATTTGGAGTGATAGTCGGAATAATCATGTCTGCTCAAGCATCTTGGCCCTCCAAAGTTTAGGCCATAATATTGCCAGTGCTGCAGATCTGTCAGTGGTGGTTCCTGAGGGATGAATATATACACCACAAATTATGTTTTGATAAGTTATAGTCCTACCTGATTTTAAGCACACCTGGTCTTCTTTTTGCCCTAATTTTTTGATTCTTTGTGTTAATGAGTTGAAGATGAAACACTAGTTCAAAGAGGGGAGCTCTGATAATGCTTTTGGTTGGCTACTATAAGCTGTAATGAATTGGCTGTATCTAAGATTTATTTATTGTTTCAATGCTAAAATAGCTGGAGTTGTATTTAAAAATTATTTTAAATATTTCTAATGGTTCCATGGATGAGTTTGGTATTGCTATTTGCAGTTTGCTTCTGGTTTTTCCAACAAGCAATTAGGGATGGTGTTTGGTGAAAGAAAATGCGTTTGGTAAAAGCACCATAGCCGTTAGCTTCAAAAGTTAATTCTGCTCCTTTTATTATTAAAATTACAAGAAGACCCCAAAAGTATTTGTTGTAATTGTAATTCATATCAAATTTGTCTTTTTTGCAATAGCAAAATCTCTAAATTGCCCGGAACAAAATGAAATTTCAACCCACGATTTCGCCAAAGATTAACTAGTGTTGCCAGAGGAGTGTGCAAATATTATAACCAGAATTAAAATTATACGAGAACAAAGATAATTTTTCGTACAAAGATCAATATACTTGCTACATATCATTGAATGAGTTTTACAATATTTTTACATGAATACGTATGTACATTATCTGAGGGTGCGTTATTGGGATTTACAATCCTAGAGCTGGAACTAACTCTTCGCTAGTTCAGTAAGCCACACCACCGGAAAAACTATCGCCATCATTAAGTAGCGACTCCGTCAGCCAATAACCATCCCAGGAACCACCTACCCTCTGCCAATTGCAAAAATTCAAGATGGCACACACACACACACAAAAAAAAAAAGAACTGCTCAATTTTTAGATATTATGGTGTCTAGTGGGAACTTGAAGTGTCAAACCCATATGATTGGACAGAAAGGCGACAAACCTGAACCATGGTGAACTCAAAAGTTTCTTCTTCTTCTGGACGAGCACCTCTTATCCAAACTCGCTGCTTGTATCGGCTCTGTTGCATATTTTACACAAACGCTATTAACGAAAAAAAATTAGACAAATTAATTCACTAACTACTCATTTACTCTACTTCAATTAGATCTCTCTAGATCTTGGAAGTGTTTTTTTACCTCCTCTACCAGTAAACTGCTCAAGATCTTCCTTTCCCTGTGACCAAGTAACACTCGATAAGCTGAGTGGTGGAAAATTCGTCTGAATCTCTCAAACTGCAAACGAATAATTTACGCATATTTTATTTGAAAAGAAACGAATAATTCTTCACGCAACTTTGCTCTCATTTTCACGGATTCCAAGATTCACAAGAACAATAATCAGAAAAATGCATTTTATCCATGTTATCTGATTTTTCTCGTGCAAATATTTTCTTTAAACTAGCAAAACAACTTTCTATAGATTCCTAAAACTTAGATGTTCTTAAGTTATGTCTCCAAAGCCTGCTTCCTGCAGTGTTTCCGTTTTCAAAAACCCGAAAATAGGTTTCATGAATAAAAAAACCATGCTAAGATCCTCACCTGTCCCAAGTCAAAGAATGGCCCAAAATAGGTAGACCTTTCAAAAGGGTCAAATCCAGCAAACTGCCATCATAAACAAACAGAAAGTAGTGCTAAACCAGTCTTCTTGATATGTCTAAACAAACAAAAAATAAATGAAAAAACTCAGTCTCAAGGTACCAAATTACCCTGTACATGACTTCAATTCCATAGTCTTGACGCGGTTGGTCGTTGAACATCAATGCATCAAGCTGGTAGTGGACGGCTTCTTCTGCACTAAACTACAACAAAAAAAAATACAAATCGATAATTCTAGAATGAAAAATTTGAAATCTGTGAGGGCTGATCTTTAAGTTGAAAGATACATTTAATCGCGGGCCAAAAGGTCTTTTCCTGCGAGATTCAAGCCTGCAACGAGAAGAATTGTTGTTGTTGCTACACAAAGGAGTGATATACTTGTATAGGTACAACTAATATAGATCAAAGTCCAGATCATTTAAAGTTATGAACAAATGTAGAGAATAAGGATATGATATGTTGAGCATTGGTCATGAGCGATCAGAAATCTCAGGAAAGAAAGATTGGGTTAACAATTCTAGTATTCTTCTAAGAATTATGTCATCTCATATATATATGGTGGTGATATATGTCCAAGTAACCAACTCCAAGTACCTATTCAAATCTAATAAACAAACAATACCCAACGGATTTGCATTTGCAACATGCAGAACATAGACAAAGAAAATAGAAAAGAAAAAGAGAGTCATCAACATAGCTTAAAAATGAACCTTTACTACATCAAATTAAGCTACCTCGAAAGCCCAAAAAATGGGTTAGACAAGTGTCACCGGTTTCCAGATTATCTATGGGCTGCAGTCAGATTATCCATGGGCTGTCAGTGTGATATCTTAAAATCTGCATTATATAGTTGAACTACAACCATTCACAAAGTTATAGTCGAAGCTACTGCTAGATAAACCCTTTGACAGGCTTTAGAAGTTTATGATGTGAGATTGTTGCACTTTTATATCACAAGTTTATAAAAACTTCCAGTGTTTAAGGATGGTTATTATTTTCTACTTTCAGTGGGGCTTAGGATTGATGTCGTGAAGGAACAAATCAGAGTCAGTCATATGGTACAGAAATGATAGGAACCATGCCGAGTGTCTAAACACATGCCTGAGATGATGTCTACATCAACAGATGAATACATCTTCAGGCCTCGGCAGGTGTTTAATCACCTAGAATGGTCTCAAGAACTCCTCATGGTACTAGTTGCAAACCATTCAGTAACTCAAAAGTGACAAAGCAATTAGATGTTGGGCACTTGACTCGTTATATTCTAAAAAAGATTGACAAAGAGAACATATATATATCAGCATCACTATTCCACATTTATATATCCTCAAATCATGTGATTATATAAGAAACTGTAACATCCTCTCAACCTTTAAAGCACGAGTTTCTTAGCCTGGATTTGCGTAATCTTGAAAATCTAGATTCTTAATCTAATTTTGCTTTGTTTAGCTACAAAAAGGAGTTGGGGAAGAGAAATGCTAAGAAACCTGCCAAGTGTCTAAACAATGCCCATGACGGCTACATCAGTAGATGAATACGTCACGTGTTTAAACACCCAAAATGGTCCTGAGTACTCCTTGTAGGGCTAATTGCAAAGCAATCCATAATCCAAGAAAAAGAAAAAACAGCTTGACAACTGGGTATTTAACTCATTATATTATCAAAAACAAGGCTAAGAGACTACTCGAACAAGTAGAACATAACGCATCAGTGTCGCTCCTCCACAGTTTTATATCCTCAAACCACAAGTTCATGAAAGAAATTGTAGCATCCTCTCAACCCTTGAAGCATGAGTTTTAAGGCCTGGATATGCGTAAAGTTGACAAACTAGATTCTCAATCTAAATTTGTTTTCTGGCAATGCACATGATCGAAGGCATAGCATTATTAGGTAACGACATTGAATCTCAGAACAAGTTGTAAGGTTACTTCTCAAATATCGAGGATTTGAAATCAAGGGATTTGGATACTTTATACTTTGTAGGAGCTTAATTCACAACCATATTAGCAAAGAAATTAGTTGTGCTACTAAAGCTTTCATATCAAGGACTTAAAATGAACCAAATAAATGGTGTGCAACCATGAGTTTTAATCTTCGTGTTGTACACAAGTCAAGTCCTATGGATTTATTGGCCGTGCTCGTACATTGAATGGTGGGAGCACCCGAACTGTAAAGTGCTTTTAACCATATTTTTAATCCTGTTCTGGATGCACAACATGTATATGTGTCACAACATATGTAATATTATATGCATATCGGATCACAACATATATATTTGTCTACCATTCCCACTGATATTGAATTTTTTTTGAAGAATTATGTTAAAGATGACATGATCTCACCACATTGACTAATGAACTTTACCACCGCAATTGCTACAATTCTAAACATAACATGATATAAGAGCAACGGAGATCTTGGTTTCAAGTCTCAAAGCGTACCCAATTAGCAAAAAGTTATTTTGCACATGTTGGTTGAATAGTACGCCACAAATGAGGGGCATGTTAATTAATAAATAATAAAATGCATATCTTGGTAATAGGTTAAACTTGTAGGTGAGATAGTAGCATATCACTCAACACATTAAGAAAAATACGACCATTAAGAGTTTTGTTATAATCTAATTAATTTGCTGATAGATATGAATATTGGGATGCAAACGAGCCGAGCCGAGGGTTATTCATGCTCGGCTCGTTTCTTCAACGAGGTTTCTCATGCTCGGCTTGGGCTCCAGGCTAGACTCAGGCTCGGCTCACTTCATATTCATAAAGCTCAGTTCGGCTCGTTTAGCTAAACAATATGAGCCTGAGTATATAAGTCTCGGCTCGTTTAGCGAACTCGTTAGGCTTTGCTCGTTTCAATAGCCATGAATTATTGAATTTAGTTATCAAATCCTTTAAAAAGTCCAATAATAACACGAATCGATGGTAAATTTACCATTCAATAACAACTAATCAACATATATATCATATCAAAAATTCCGTCTTAATTTTGCATTTCATTTGAGTATCTAAATTCCTTTTTTGATTTGAAATTACATATCCTTTTGTTTTTAAATCAATCGGGCTCGTGGAGTTGTTCACACTGGGCTCGTTTACACAGCGAGCCCTATTTTATTTTTGAGGTTCGACTCATTAATAAATGAATGAGACCAAGCCGAGCCGAGCCTGAGCCTGAGCTTGTTGATGAACTGCCGGTTCATTTGCATCCTTGTATGAATATATATGAGATGTATATATATACATATACATAT
>MKEJ01066391.1:0-12419 GCA_001753735.1 Embelia ribes
AATGCATAACAGTATTAAATAATCCGGCGATATTTTCGCTGGATTGAGACTATCATGGCGCGATCCAACACACACGAGCGCTTACCATTTCCCCAGTTGCCGACAGCCTGACACCACACCATTCTGGTAACCACTAATAACACGCCACGTGTCCGTGGCGTTATATACAGAATATACAGGAGTTCATTACAAGAATGGTCCACAGAGCTTAAAGAAAATCTCGTATGGTCCCCATCCCTTTGACTGAAACACTAATAGTCTCTGAAGTTTAGAAATATTATCTTTTGGTCCCTTGTGTATTTTCTTTCAATATTTACAAGTTTCACACATTCAAATTTAGAGCCCCTACATGAACTACAATATGGTCATATGTTTTGCTTTTCATATTTTAAAGGGAAAAATGGTAATGTATTTTCAAAACTATATTCAATAAATATTGATACTATTGATATTTAATATCTATATGCACTTATAATTGATCGATAGCAAAGTTAAAGACACATGCTCATAAATTTGACATTCTATTATAATACATGTATAATTTGCCTTATGTTTTCATTGTAAACTTCAAAAAAGTATTTTAAAAAAGAAAATATATATTTTAAAAAATTTTATAATGTAAATTAATGCTATCCCAAATTTCAAAATACATTTAAAAAAAATTGTATTAAATCCGTCCACGTTGAACCACATTCTTTAGTTGTGTTTTATTATTTTTAAAACATAACGAAACTATTAGTGTTGCAATTACATTTATGGGGACCATATTGCACTTGATTGCCAATATTGGGACCATATTTGTAATTATCCATACATACAAGTCCCCACATCCATGAAAATATTTGGCGGGCAATAGCCATAAATTCAAAACCATTTTCATTTCTGGGCCTCATTTTTTTCCCTCCTTCCCTCTCTCTTCTCCCTCTTAAATACTTTCTCTCTCTATATTTTAATTTTCTAGGGTTTTCTTGGTTTCTCCTTCCCCAATTATCTGCTGCTATGGCTTTGAGGTTCAAATCTCTCTCTCTCTCTCTCCCCCTCTCTATTTCTCTCTTCTCTGATAGTATTTATCGACTTTGATTAGTGTTTAATGTTGATTGGTTGTGTCAAATTGGAGTTCGGTTTAGTAACAAATTAATTTAATTTTGTCAAATTTAGGGCCTTTACTGGTTTGCCTAAAGTGATTGGCTATTTGATTAGGATTTGTTGTTGATTGGTCAATATCACAAGCTAAAATTTTATCTGTGTAAAATTGGAGTTCGGATTAGGAAAAAATAATCTATTTTTGTGACTTTAGGGCTTTTTTTCTGGCTTGTATAGGGTTTTTTGTTTATTGATGGAAATTGCAAGCTATTCATTGTCTGTATAAAATTGGAATTCGGATTAATCACAATTTTATCTGTTTTTGTTGACTTAATTTTTTTTTTTTAACTTGCTTCTGTATTGTGATTGGTTATTTGTTTAGGGTTTGCCATTCATTGAATGGAATTTGCAAGCCAAGCCTCGTCTGTATTTAATTGGAATTCTGATTAATTACAATTTAATCTACTTTTGTTGATATATTACTTTTTAACTGGCTTGTATATGGTGATTGGCTATCTGCTTTGGGTTTGTTGTTCATCGATGATATTAGTAAACTACATGTTAAAAATTAGAGTTTCAATTAGTAACTATTTTAAGATTTTGCTGCTGTTGATTTTTGGGATTTTCCAACTGGCGTGTGATTGGTTTTTATTTATTCATGTTATCTTGAAGTTTCTCCAATTTTATGTTGGTGTAATTTGGGGGAGCTTGAAGAATACAATTAAGATAGAAAATGTGAAAAAGGATTAGGTATGCCAGATTGCAGGAAAACTTTCTTCTTAACTATTGTTATATGATTAGATTCTTTTTAATTGGTTCTTTAGGTCCTGATGGCTTAGGGCAAAGTTATTTTCCCAAAAAGTTCTGTCTGAAACACCATGGGAAAAGTTTCCCCAAAAAATAAGAAATTGAAGACTCCAAAACAGAAAAGGCGTTTGCGCAACAACAGCAATAAGTATTTGAAACCGGGGGCACTTGCCCAACTTCGTTACACTAAAGCTAGTTCGGCCAAATCATGTACTGATCTCGGAAAGAAAAGGATAGCTTTGTTTGATGGCCCAAGTGAAGGAAATGACGTGGTGCTCGTTGATAAGGCTAGTCACGAGAGCCCTTTGATGATTTTGTCACCGCAACGGTTTGATTTTTGTCGTGCTATTGAACGTGATGATATGATCAATAGGAATAGCGTGTTGAGAACACCAAAAACCCCTTGTGCAGAGGAGCATGAGTTTGAATCGAGGCTCGAGTCTCTTCCTATGGACTTGCTGGTATGTAACTTCCGACTTGACCAAACAGAATTATCAACTTGGATTTGTTAGCATAACTTTTTTTCATCAGTCCTGGGATTTTGTAGAGCTATTGATTTTGACTATCTATATGTTTCTTGGATCTTCCTCATTGGATAAGTTGGCTCAATCTATTTTAAAGTGGATACGTCCTAAGGAGAAAATGTTGATTATGGCTAACCTTCATTTTTTGTATCAACTGAAGCTCTTTTGATGGTTGTAGCTGTAGGCACGTAGCAATATCGGTCTGCTAGGCCTGTACAAATAGTTTTCTACATTTCTCTATATCCAGAAGAAATGTTGGTGCTATAGGGTTCACTTGATGCTTGAAAGAATCTTCATTTATGTGGATTAGATATATTTAGAGTAACTAACCTTCATTTGTTTGTAATTTGAGGTACAAATACTTTGCCACCTGCACCATGACCAACTCAGGCCAGTTTTCCATGTTTCTCAGAGAATTAGAAAAGCTGTAAGTATCTCTCTGATATAAGCTCATGTATGTAATTAATGGTTTCTGGTTTTTGAAATTAAGATAAGATTTGTTATTTCCCGAATCAGGTTGAAATTGCTAGGCAGATTTACTTTAATTACACTACTCCTGATCGCTCGAGACTGGAGATGCTGAGTAATATGACTCCACTTCCGACTGAACACTGGCCTTTTCTGGGGTATGTATTTTAGATGCTGCTTTTTTGTTTTTATTTTTTACACAGTGACTTATTTTTTCATGTTATGTTTTAGCAAGGGAGATGGAAAAGGCATGTTAGTACATAATAATCCGCATACTCCTAAAGCACCAAGGCATGGCCCACGGCCGGCACCTCGTTTCAAGTATGCCGAGATGCGCCCAATATCTGTTGTTCTCTTCCAAGAGGCGGCATTTCCTCCTAGATGTATTGTTCCTTCGGTTCTATCAAAACCCATATGCAGATCATTGGCTTCCAACAGAGTCCTATTTAATGAAGACGAGTTGTGCCAAGCTGTTGCCCAGAATAAGCTTCTATAATCTTATGAGCATTTGGTATTTTCGGTTTTTGCCTGCTGTGTAAATACTATCTTTTTGTTTTCTATCCGTCTAGTAAGAGTTGAAGTTGAACGGATTTGCAATTTTGTGGCTTTGCTGAAGCAGCCCTATTTCTATTAGGCTTTTTAGGTATGCATTAGATATTGGGTACTAGGGCTTGGGTGATCGTTAAGTAAATAAATTTTCGTGTTAGTTTTCAAAAGTGGTGCTTGTTTTGCGGGATATTTTGTTGGCCCTCTCTTTGACTCATCAATATTTATGTCTCAACTCTTTGGTCCGTTAAATACCTTGTCATTTTTAATATTCTCTTCCCTGCTGAATTTTCTGCAACAGATGCTTCTAGCATTTGACCTTTAATCAACCAACTATTTGTGGTCCTCCTGTTGTATGTCTGATGATGTACATGTAAATATACGTATTGTCTTGGTGCTTCGTGTCACATGCATCAAGGTTCAAACTTTCAGTTCATTATATCTTGGTGGCGTGCATAATGGTTTGCTTTCATCTTTTATGGAGCTGAATAGAAGCTTTCATGATTGAATTATGTACTTGGGGTTACATTTAATAGTTTGCTGTCATCTTTTAAGGAGCTGAAGAGAAACTTTGATCTGTGTATTAAGTCACGGAACTTATCGATAAATGTGGATTTCAATCATGCTTTACTTCCATTCACACTATAACATAATGAATAGGACGCTGCTTAAGAATAGAAACCTGAAATCTGAAACTAATCCCAGTTATTTTGTTTTGAATAAGAACCTCAAACTAGATGCCAAAACTACGGATTGAACACTGATGGTGAGCTGGATATTCAAAATTTGAGGTTACACCAATATGCAGCTGGCACCATGACAAACTCACCACAGTATTTATGCATCACAGAGAATCAGGAACAGATGAATGTGTCACACTCAAAGAGCTTCGCTAAATTTTGTAAATATGGATGGAGAAGATTAGCAATATTTAAGTACAGTTAGTTTGGGGTCCTCAAAATGGCTACAACAGAAGATCAAAATTAAATAGAATCATTTAAACATATGTATAGTCTACAAGAGCATAGGTAGTGTCCTTGTGGATAATCTCTTCGTCTGGGGTATTTAGCAGATCACAATCCCACAAAGTATAGGAGATGATCTTAATATTGATAATCGAATTGTGTAGCACGCCCACAAGAAGAGCCTGTATGCAAAAGAAAATGATTAGGTGAGAACAAAACAGAGGGTAGTCAAAATGCAATGGAGAAACATGTTCATAACAATGAAGAAATTTGTATGTTCCAACCATTTGTCTCTCACAATATAGAGCAAGCCTTTTGTGCCATCCCCTTCTTTTTCTTCTGTTTAGGCGATTGGAGAACAACTTTAATGGCAGCATCAAAAACACCTTTGACATTCTGTCATACACAGGCATTGTTCAGAAAACCTCCAGCACAAGAGAATGATGTAGCATTTTGAAAATAGTTGCGATTTGTGAAAAATTATGAGGCATAATCAATGATAAGGAGAGGACTAAATAGTTTCAGCACCAATAAGTCCATGGAAGGGTTTGAGTTGTATACAACATGGGACGGTCATACACAAGTCATTTCTAATCCAAGCTGTTAAAGCTCTAGACGCCCTACCAACTTGCAAAAATCCACATTAAGAATGAAATCCCTTTATTCAGATCACCATTAGACATGACCTTAGTTTTGTGGAATGCAAGAGAATGTATGTTGCAGATACCTGCTGTGATTTAGAACTACACTCGATGTAAACAGAAGCACCAATCGTTTTCCTCAGCTCTTCACCCTTGAAAGAGAAGAGAAAAAAATTTAGGGTAAATAACATAAAAGGATAAGAAAAAGGGAATGAAGGGAAGACAATCTAAATAACAAAACTTATTTAAAATCTCTGTACCTGAGCAGTTAATATAGGTACAGCGCCTGGATGGTCTACGAAGAATTGCTTATCATCCCGAAGATCTGAAAGGATTATATGAATGGCAATACATAATGAATCAGCTAAAAGGTATTGTTGCAATCAAGCTTTGTATTGGCTTTCCAACTAAACCCAAGTGAAAGTCTGACTAAAATTGCATTTCAAGCACAAAAAACTAAAATGAAAGCGAATGTCAGGTCAGAAAGTAAAGACACAGCATGACAGGATTAATTTGCAAAACTAACCAAGTTTTGTTCCAACAAGAACAATGGGTACTCCAGGAGCATAATGCTTCAGCTCAGGAATCCACTGCAGAATGAGGTAAACACAAGCATTTTCACCATGATTAATGACCCCCCCATTACGTACCAACTGAGAGAGATAAAAGTGTCCCATATGATACAATCAAGCCCTCACCTTTTTGGATACATTTTCATAACTGGCTTTACTAATAAGAGAGAACGCGAGGATAAAAACATCTGCCCCACGATAGCTCAGAGGTCTTAACCGATTGTAATCCTCCTGTCCTGTTATCCGAAAACAATTCCAGACATATGAAAATAGATATTAGTATTCAACAAATTTAATGCTAGATATGTGATTTGGTTATATCAAACATTCCAGGACATAAAAGATAACCAATAATGTAAGCAAAACTTGCCGGCAGTATCCCACAATCCAAGGTTCACAGTGCTCCCATTGACGACCACATTAGCACTGAAATTATCAAATACAGTGGGCACATAATCCTGTTTCCATCCATATTTAAAACAATTTTAGATCATGTTTTTGAAATCAAGGCATATAGTGTCACAATCATAATCGAAGAAATTTCACGAGCCCCAATATCTATGCAATTAATTGAACATTTGCCCAATACTATTAGGCAATGCATAGCCATATGGTTCAACGTCAAGCAAATAATATCATGTGCCGAACAATTTTAAAAATGAAAAGATAAAATCTCCAACTTTAACTAATTTAACTCTCAAAACAATTTGAAAACTTCCATTTTCAATCACTACGTTGCCTGAGGCTTACTAGCCGAATACATAAGAGATGGTGCAAACTACAAGCAAATACAAAATGAAATCAAGCCTTAATTCCAAGAATTTGAGGTCGGCTAAATGAATATCATGTCAATATAACTCGGTCTGATTAAGGCAACCCCCTCATCTATCTTTCTAGCATACATATCGTACATATTGCTTGTATTCACGTTCCCATAGGTCCACTCCTACCTTTTCATTCTTTCCCATATCTGATTAAATACCCAAACCACATTATAAGGCTCTCTCTCATCTCAGACTCAATTGAAGCCTCAAATCTCTTCAATTTTGAACTTGTGTTCCCTAAGCTTCTCAAACATCCATCTCAACTGTGCGTACCTTGGTTATGTTAATTGTGTACTCATACTGTTTTAATAATGTTTGTCTTACAACTTTCTTATAAAACCTCGGTTTCAACCTCACATTGAGACTTGCGAAATATTTCAATATAAATTGTGCCCAATAAATATTTAGGGAATTAAAATGCAAATGCAAATACAAATTGGGAAGAAGATGTTTACCGTGGGGAAAGTATTGCTGGTGTAAGAAATGAGAAGGCAGGTTTTCCCAACCGCACCGTCACCAACCGTCACGCATTTTATGAATCTTGACGCACTCATTTCTTATTAATTATTCGTATATTTATTAAATTGATTAATTTGATTTTCGAAAAAGCCTCAGATCTTCCTCCTCAGAAGACCTGACCCGACCTGATCATAGGCACGCTTTGTCCAATAACCAGGAAAGGGAGCAACACTGAATGAAACCCTAGCTATGTATTCACTGAAAACAACTCTAATACAATAATTCTAAGAACGACATCGAGAGAGAGAGAGAGAGAGAGAGAGAGAGAGAGAGATGTGTTGTCTTCTTTTTTGGGAAAATGAACGAAAGAATGTATGTAAATGAGCTGTGTGGTGGTGGGTTTTGTAGCCGGGAAAATAGCCGTTGAAGCGGTCGCTGTGGTTGGACCAACCCTCTCTCTCTCTCTCTCTCTCTCTGACCAAACTGCGTGCTGTTTGATTCACGGGTGGGTTCGTCGCCAAAACGAGCATTTCTGCTTTTGATTTGATTCCTTTCGAGCTCAAATTCTAGATTTTCCCACAACAGCTTCTTTCTTTCATTTCGGAACGGACATGGATTAATTGCACTAATAGCTCACTTAGTTTCGACAATAAATTCTATTTGGTCATCAATGGTTCTACTGCTGATTCACTAATAGTCCCCAACCTTTGAGAACCTAATGGAATCTAGATCCCTATTTTTCAAAAAAGGTTGATAGATTTGGCTGCTTACACAGCATTTTTTAAAATTAAAAATTGTTATCGCAATTATAATTGGGAAGGAACAATACCGATATAAGTGGTTATGAAAAGAATAATTAGCTGTAAAAATATTACACAGGCCAACTGATATGATTTTTATCATTTGGAAATGACTTTCCGTGTCCTTGAAAGGGACCAAACCATTTGGTCTTGCAAAACTTGGACTTTTGTTGTTACAGTTACAAGAACCAAAATTGTTGAAACCATGGGGACCATTGCTGTAATTGACCCCCCAATTGAAATTCAATTCTCCCTTGTAAGAAAATTTGAATAAGCACCTTTCAAATTCAAATGCGTTCAGTTAATATTTGCATTTTTTCAAGCTAGCAAACTAAAATTCTGATGACATTTTGTTATTGTTCTCAGCAACGACCCTATGACGACCAAATTCCCAAGTTACCAGCAAAGACTCCAATTTCCCAATTAATTAACGCCAAGCAACTAGATACCTAGTATAAAGTTTTGGCCACAATTATAATCATAAGCTGGAAACATAAACCATTTTTTGATAAAGGCACTTCATACAGAGGTCATAAGCATACAAGATACAACAACATTATGGGGGATTTACTCGGATTCAGCACACATCAAAATACATGTATGAAATAATGCAGCCTAATAGATAAGTTAACCAAGTATTTGTCAGTTCGTAGACAAACATTTGGCTGGGTTTTATGATTTTCTTACAAAAAAATTGCCACAAAAATTCCATAAATATGCAACATCAACACCTAACTTCAGGACTTGCAGAAAGCATGGAGAGTCTCGTCAAGAGCTTTTCTATCATAATCCCCAGTAAAAACACAGTTGCCAAGTGGGCCTTTCAAGAGAATGAGCCTTAATAGCCCATCAGCTACTTTCTTATCAACCTGTGTCGAAAACAAACAAGAAAAATGTATCAATTGGAGAAACAAAACAATGATTCACATGAGTTATGTACTCGTGCTAGAATATACTCACCGCCATAACCGACTTGAACATCTCAACTGTCACTGTCTCTGGTGGAGCAATAGGTAGCTTAGCCTGTTTCAATATATTGTGTACTCGTTTTACAATCAATTCGTCAATCCAACCAAGGCGGTATGACATGTCCACAGCCATCACCTGACCACAGCCAAACATCTAATTTAAGCCCAAATTCCATTCAATTACCAAATTAACGAAGGTCCAGTTGTAAGCGTCTGTGTGTGTGTGTGTGTGTGTGTGTGTGAGAGAGAGAGAGAGAGAGAGAATTGGTGGGGATTGGCGGCGGCGCGTCTAGGGCTGGCTGGGTCTCTCTCTCTCTTCTCTTCTCTTCTCTTCTCTCTATATGTATATATATATATATATATAGTATCTGTATATAGTATATCTGTATGTATGAAATTGAGGAGAGGAGAGAGAGGGAATGGAGGGAAGACTAGAGTTGGCTGGCGCCTTTCACCGAAACAAACACAAAGAAAATGCTGCTACAGACAGCAAGTAGTAAACAAGTTTTGTCTATCTGATTACTGTTCTAGGGTTTCGTGATTGCAAATTTACTATTTTGCCTTTCTTACCTATATATATATATATCGCCTCTTCATTAATTTATTCTCATCTCCTCTTTTGGCTCGTCCAATAAAAATCTCTCTTTTCCATCACATCTTTGCATTAACAATTTGTCCATTGGTGATTTCTAAACATCTTAGTTTATTTGTAGAATTTATTTATCCGTCAAGAACGCACACGAAATAGAGAAAAAAAAAATAGATAATATAATTTCTTTTTGTTTAGTTCAATGTTGCTTCTAGACCTCATAAGATTCTACATTATCTTCTATGTCCATTTTTTAAGGCCAACACATACGATACAGAAAATTTTCCAAGTAACAAGCTCGATTCTTATGAGTAGTAAAATCAAACTCATGTCCAGTTTATTTACCAGAGGAACAAAGCTTAAGCCAATCCTTGACAAGCCCATTGCAAACAACTCAAATGAATATACATCTACACTTGTAGCTTTCATGTTATTTTGTTAGGGGGCTTGCTCGTCAAAAGATAATTTTAGAATCGAAAGAAAATATAGTTATTTTATTATTCACAAAAGAGTATTGTGCAATGTTTATTGACCTAAATAATTGAGTTCACACGCAATAATGAATCACAAATCATATTTATTTTGTTTGTTTATGTAATTGTCTACGAGAGCGTATGGGTCCTAAATGCGCAAGTGGGGATGAAAGAGTTAGCCTGGCCTAACTACATACAATACAATTATGCTCCTCCTTGTCTCTTCCTCTGTTCTCTCTCTCTCTTTGTGAGTACAAGACAATGTCTGTATACACATTAGTAGAGTATATAATGATAACAATGACGATGAATCCATGATTTTTCATGTGGGAACCCTACACTATCAAATATGTTATCCCGCCATTGCATCATTCATATATTAGTTTTATTGTACGCATAAATTTTGCAGTAATTTGATCTAATGTTATGGGACGCATTTCCAAGAAACTACTATAAGAAAGTACTCACCGCCAACAACAACAACAAAAAAAAAAATCAAGCAATCAATCTATATTCCCAATTCCCCTTGAAACGCACTCATGCAGGAATTATAATGGCACAAGTAAAGATTCCAACAGTTAGCCTGTTTGGTTAACCCGATAAACAAAGTTTCCAAACCAACAGTACAACGATAACAATCATGCAGCCCACTAGTGTCATATGCAAATGACAATTGCGACCAACCATTGACAAAATTCCCAGATAAATTGCAGCCGAAAGGGTTCAATACCTGAAATTCAAATTGCCTCCATGCAAGAAATTGCCAAAGAATATCCCAATAGTTTGATTTTCTAAAGCAAAAATTCAACTTATAGCTAAAAATAGATAATCACCCACATAAAATCATCAAATTCCAATATCCATATTGACTGATAAATGCAAAAAGATAGCATAAAACCAAAGTTGGTAGAGGACAAAAGAAAATTGGTGCGAGGTTCTTCCATCTTCAACTCAACGGTTAGCTTTCGCAACTCTTTCAATCTCATCCTTCTTCTTGACAGCATAACTGTATACACAAAAGACAAGACGAGTAAAAAAAATTGGTTTTTCCTTTCTGCAAGACGTCAAAGACTAAACTCAATTGATAACCAACTGTATGGTCAAAAAAACAAGCATCAAACTGGCTACCAAATAAGATGAAACAGATCAACTAGAATGCCCAGCAATGAACCGAAAAAATCTGGCTTGTAGGAACAGAAAAAGGTTTGACATTGCAAGTTCGGTAACAAGCTATAGTGCATCTTATTTGAGACTCGGACTATCAAATGGATTTTCTCACCGGCAATAGACAGAATAATAAGGCCCACTGAAAATTTTGATTCCTCAGAGTCAAAAATCTTTGCATCAAAACTGGTAACTGGATGAAATTGTCTAGCAATAGACAACTAGAAAAATAGAAGATGGTAAAATATACACGTGATCAGCACTAAGAGTTGATACCTATTGGAAGATCCCTTAGCAGCATTAATGAGTTCATCAGCCAGGCATTCCGCTATGGTCTTGATGTTCCTGAAAGCACTCTCATGGGCGCTGGTTGTCAGGAGATAGATAGCCTGGTTGATGCCCCACAACACCAGCAGATCCAATTTGACTTGCATATTCCCTGGGTCCACTGTTACAAGCAGCAAGGATATTTAAAAATCACATGCGTGAATACATCAGTTAAAAGGAAATTGCTCATACAATGAGAAATTGTGCAACTGATAATGCATGATTGCATTAACTTATATGAGAAATGGAATGGGACATTTTGTTTACCTATTGATGACAGCATCAACAATGACTTGAATTCTGTTGATATCAGTGAGCAAATGGATGATCTCCATAGCATGCTCAACAATATAGACAGCCATAAGCTTCTTCCCGTTGTTGCGGCCATGCATCATCAAGGAGTTTGTCAGCCTCTCCACGATTGGACACTGGGCTTTCCTGAAGCGCTTAACGGAGTACCTCCCAGCAGTGTGAGGCACATAGATGGCGTATTTTCCAGAACTCACAGCAATGTAGTCTACAAGAGACCCATCACTAATCTATACACGAGCAATAGAGAATGAGTACAAGATGATAAAGTCAAAAAGTAGGAGGAAATCAAGGACAAACTAGTAATGAGTCCAACCAAGTATACAATACCATGTGCTGCCACAAGGTCAAAAGAAATTGAAAAACACCACTGCTATGCCTTTGCCATTGTACTTCAAGAACCATTTAAAATTATTTCGCAAGTTCTTGGAACTAGACCTAGCGCGATAGGCGTCTCAGAAAATTATAATAGAACAAATTTCAACAAATAGAATCCCACTAAGTTTATGGTCGAATTGATCAATATCAAATAACTCGTATCAGCACCAAGTTTATGATCAAGGGAAAATTGAATTACACCACTGCTGCCATATCTTCAACGTATTTCAAGAACCATTTATGTTATGCAAGCTCTCAAAAAGTCTATTACAAACGGCATTACAGAAAACTAAACGGAATCAATTCACAGAAACATATCAGCATATCCAAGATGCCTCAAAAAGCAACCCTAAAAAAGGGGAGCAAATGTTAAAAAAGCAGCTACTTTCAGCTTGACCAAACACCACTACCTGATTTTTATTGGAAAAAAAACATAAGCAGCCATTAGATGCATTGCAAGATTCAGCCTTATAACCCCAAGGGGTTGACCTAGTGGTCTTATGACCAAACTCATGACTTCCA
>MKEJ01066392.1:0-11086 GCA_001753735.1 Embelia ribes
GTGGATTCATGGGGTGTTACAAGCCTTTTCATTGAAATTTTCCTCTTTTTTTTTTTTTTGCAAATGTTGCAGGTTTACGCCGGATGTTGGACATTTGGACACAAAAGATGTAGGAAATCAACGGGAGGCTTCGGCACTTAGAGATGAAGTATGATGTGTTCACTTCTCACACCTATGTTTTTAGTTTTTTACATTTAAGAGGTAGTTTGTGAACCCATGCTTGAATGCAGCGCATCAGACCTTTATTAACCTTGAGGTGGTTTTAATATGATTCCAGTGGACTAAAGCTAACCTGTTGTTGTTATTCCCTAATGTGAAGTTGCCTTCCACTTGAAGTGCAGCTTGATATACTACAAGAGGAGAATGAGTTGATCTTGGATGCGGTTGGTTTTCTGTCAAGTCTTATCAAAACCTTGTGAAGATTAATTTAAGTAGGTGAATGATGAGGGAACCAAATTTCACTGAGTTTATGCCTTCAATGTTATGCATGAATTTGCTCCACAGCTTCGGTTTGCTGACAAAAAACGTGAAGAAGCTGAGGCTCTAGGGAGCTAGAGAAACAGGTAAAATTTTTGGACTAGTTTGTTTATTGTTTTTAAATCTCTTAAATTGCCTCTACTGCATATAAGGGTGAACTGAATACGCTGAAAAATGGCGTCCTTGAAGACAAGAACATCATTTTTTCATTATCTTGTACTGATAACATTCTCTGTATGGTGTGGATTTATCGTCTGAATGAAAACACCATATATTATAGGCTAAAATTGTCTGTCTTTCGAAAAGAGAGAGAGGCAATGGAGTGGAATTTGATTGAAGTTGAGGAAGTGGGGACAATATGGTCGAATCGAAGTAAAATTCTTTAAGTTGTGAAAAGGTTTGGATTGATGAGATTCCCTTGATTGATTCATAGATGGATTAACTTTAGAGTACTTCATATAATGAAGAAGCTACACTTCCATATTAAGGATGATATGCTTTTCAGGGAAGTAGAATTAGAATACTTTTGTCAGTCTGGTCAATTTAGCTGTTATAGTTCTTTAATAAACTGGCCATTTCCATTTCATTTGCATCTTGATAATATGGTTTTGTCAGATATTTGACACTTCCCTATGCTTCTTATACATGGCTGTATAGAAATGAACATGAAGTTTGACACTTGGTAGTTGTTTGTCTTCGTTGTCAAAAGTCTATTTTGAGCACGACTTCATGTTTTTATGATTTGCAGTCTTCAAAGAGAAAATGTTATGAGTTTTTACTTGGTATCTTGCAAGGTTAAGAGTAGCTTCAATTGGTGATAAGATGAAAGAGTGTTGTTGGTTTGGGCATGTAATGAGAAGACTGTGTGCACTAGTTAGAATGAGCGAGTATATTAATGTGGGAAAGGCAAGAGAAGGCAGGAATAGATGTATAAGAACGCGGATGCAAGTGATGAGAAAAAAACATGTGTTAGAAAAATAGAAGAACAAGTCGCCTAGATGGTAATGAACGACGAAGAAAAATAAACGTTAACAACACATATATTATTTTGATTCCCTTTACCTAACCTTAAATTCTTTGGATTAAAGCTTGGTTTGTGTTTGTTCTTTTACACTTGGTCCTCTTCTTTACAACTTTGTTTCAAGAGCATTTGCATCAGATTCCCTGTAACCCCTTCTTTCCCTGTTTTAGGTAACCAAAAGCTATGTAATGTTATTTTTTGGTCATGAATCATATTATCTAATGGTTACCTAAAATGAAGAATATTTAAAATGATTCTCCAAATCTAAAGAACCACTATTTATTACTTAAAAATTTTATATATTCTCTATCCACTCACTCCACTGATATTATTAACTAAAAATAAAAATATTATATAAGTATTTAAAATAATTAAATAGTAATTATAAATTATATTCTAAATTTAATATTTAAAAATAATTATTAAGCTTAAAACTACTAAATATGACATATAAACTAAAACTTTAAGTATATAGAAATTGATTTTAAATTTTAAATAAATAAATAATTATAATTTTTATCAGTATTTGTGTAAAAATATTATTTTTTAAATTCTATAATAAACATATAATTGAATTTTAATTTAAATATTTAAACTATATATTTATTAAAATTTAAAATTTTATATTATAAAAATTTAATGTTTAATGCTAAGAAATAATCTTTCTTTTTATTATTTATGTAATGAATTTTTATAGGATTTTTTTTATTGATATTTTTCTTCTATCCCATCACATCTATTCCCTTTTCTTTTTATTTCATTAAAGAGAGATTTTATTTATATTTTTTATTTTTATAATGAATTTATAAATTAAATTAAGCTAAAAAATAATAATATTTATTTTAATATATAATTAAACAATTAATATTTCATACTTAAATGTATTGGTTCGTGTGGAATTTTAAATGTGAAATGATTAAAGATATGAAAATAGTATTTTAATGTAGTAGAAAATATGATAGATAGTCTGATACAGTTGGTAAGAAAGAGAGATTTTGTAAAATAGAGATAGAGTTCATTTTTTTAATGTATTTTAGGGAATTTGTTAAGAAAATCTTACGCAAATGTACCTTAACAGCTTCAGGTTCATGCTTTTTGATTCTGAAATTTTAGGTAGCTGCTCTTGGACAAGGCATACCTCTGGAAGCTAATTGGTTGGGTAGGTGATTGTAATGTTTCAGTTTCACGTTTTCTGATTTCGTGCATGATATAGCCAGCATGATTTTATGACTATTTTGCAGGAAAGAAGCAGCATTGAGTCAAAGAGAGGTAAACATGAGTTGCATTGTATTGGATTTGGTCAGGGGTTCACATTTACTTTCTGTAGTTGATTGATGGTTAGGAAGCAGTTAATCAGAGACAACTTGTGTTAAACACAACTTGCTGAAACAAGTCATAGTTACAATTGGCTTCTTTTGCCAAGTGTATAGTTGATTCTCTTATACAAGTGTCGGTGTTAGTGTTATGCGAGAGTTTGGTTCTTCTAGAAACTTTCTTCAAGCCTTCAAGCTCCTCTGTTGACAGGCTGCCCTGAAAGCTGCTGCACGAACAAAAGATGGAAGAGATGAGGAAATTGAATCACTTCTTGTGGAAATTGATGTAATGTAAGCTGCTATGCTTGTGTGAAATTTCATTATGATTCCTTGGACAACATTAGATTGGTTTCTTCATCAATACTTCACATATACTGATTTATTTATTTTTTGAAACAGAATTTGAAAGACGATTCTGAAAATGCGGCAGAACAGATCCGAGAAGCCAAATCTGAAGTTAAATCTCTTTGCATTATGTCACAGAGAATGATTTTGACTCATGAAGAGATGGTCGTTCTCTATAAATTTTATACCAGCTCCATAAGTTTTTCTTTGGCCCACCTCTCTCTCTCTCTCTCTATTTTATATTATTGGCGCCTGCCTTGTCTTTGTTCTCAAATTCAGGAGGAGGTTGTTTTAAAGAGGTGTTGGCTTTCTCGCTATCGGGGATTGGCTGTACAACATGGTAAGTTACTTGGATTATAGTTTCCCTTTGAAGCTTAACCTTAAATCCATCTTTTTCATTCCTGTGCCAAGTTTATTCATTTGTTAAATGAACTTGATATTTATTTCAAGAGCAGTTGCATCCTTCTGTTTGTTATTCTTCTGCATTAACCAATTGATCATGTTTCTTGCCTTTTTCACAGGAATATGTGCAGATATAGCAGTAGTAAAGCGTGAGCACTGGTCATCTTTTGCGCCTCTTCCATTTGAAGTAGTCATCTCTGCCGGACAAAAAGCCAAGGAAGAGTCTCGTGACAGTGGAAGTCCTTCCATTTGCGATAGTTTTTTAATTTGAAAGTTTCTTAACCTGATTCCCCTTTTAAATTTTGGTTGCTTCTTTGATTTACTTATTGAAGTTTTTCTTTTTATAACCATGAGCAGGTAGCGGGGATACAGATTGGAGAACACAAAGTTTGTGATTTAAATGACCTTAGTGGAGAGGGAAACATTGAAAGTTTGCTCTCCGTAGAAATGCGCTTAAGAGAACTAGCTTCCTTGAAGGTATTAATTTCGATTGGCTTTTCTATCTCTATTGTGTGAACTACAACGGGACATGATTGTCTTTGATTTATTCTATTATCTAGAAGATTGATAATTTTTACCATCTTTTTGGTTTCTCTTTTCATTCTATTTATTTGTTCTCCCTCTTCCAACACCCTATTGATATATTCTTGTTCCTTTTTTTAAGGTTGAGAATGCATTTGCCATTGCCCGACGTCGGCGTCCAAATTTGTTTCAACAATCTACCTCAGGTATAATTTGTTGTCATATCATAGCCTTCTCTTTTTCCATGGCAATAATGACTTTTATCTAAATAAGTCAAAAAAGATTTATGGGCTATGGAGAAGGAATGGCGAAATCACTTATGTTTCTTGATCTCTTTTATAACGGGTTATGATAATTGTATTCAGTTTTCTTCATATGTTTCTTTAACTCGAATTGATTTGGCGTCAAAGATTGACACTTCCAATCAGATGTTTTGAACTTTTAATAAAATGACTTGAGGCTGTTTTTATTATGAGCCTGCAAAACTTTAGATATGTGGAAGTACTCATTATAACATGCTTCACTGAAATTGCTAAATTCTATTCACTTTGTTTCACAGACCCCAGATCATCAATGAATCCAAAGTTTACGGAGGCTTTTGGTAAATTATCTTTGCAAATTGTTGTTTTACTCTTGAGTCAGTTCTGGAAAAGCTAATGCCAAGGGTACAATTAAACACGCTAGAGAAGCATCTGATTGATGGCTAAGGCCTACATGTTTTATACTGTTATGGCAATGCTCTTGACATTCATTTTATTCGGAAACATTATTATTTGATTTAGTGAGTATGGCTTTCCCAGCCTTTTGGCAATGGTCAAGTGAAGTAATTATTTGTAATTGTCTACTAGCACTCTTCTTTTCATTTTCTTGTCATAGAATTGGTCTATTCTCTTTTTATATACAACATATTTATGGTTTTTTCTAAAACTCTAACTACAACAAGCCGCTTAGAGGGCGTAACGAGGCTTTCTGTCCGGATATGCTCTGAGCCTCCACATGCAATTGAAATTCTGTTGTTGCTCTTATGCAGTTGATGGTATTTCCCAATACATTCTAGCTCTTCTATTATCGCATCGTAACTACGATAAAATTATTGTAATACAAAAAAAGTGAGAAAAATTATGGGAGGAGGAGAAGAGGAAAAACAAAGGTTTGTTGAATCTATGCAGTCTACCACTCTGAAAATTTAGTATAAAAAGTGTTGGCAAATTTATTCAATCAAATACATGGTTATCTCCATTCTATATTTGACCAGCTCTTCACTGTAGTCAGGAATGAAATGCTCAAAATAAGACTTTAACAATATCAATTAATTTTCTGGGGAAAAAGACAATTTTAATTAGGCATTAATTGATACCTCAGGCATCCACAAATATTATAATTATTAGATCGCAACTCCGATGGATGGGTTGTGTGTATTATATATTTTTTTGTATCATATTACTTTTAATTATTTTATTAAATTAGTTTTGATGATTTATTTTTTTATATGACATATTTTTGTATTTCTTCTTCTTTTTTTTTAGTTATTTATAAAAGATCGATTGATAGGATTTATATTATGATAATATTTTTATAAAAAGTTAATGTCTATTTAATTTAATTTTAAGTATGCAGAAATCTTACTATAAAAAAATATTTTAAAAAATTGATGTTGATTGGGATAATATTTCTAAAATTTTTGGATAATCGTACATCAGTAGAAATCAATTTATAAAAATATTTATTTACTAATATTATTTTGATTCTTAAATATAATTTTAGTAATTTCTATTATGATAGACTATTCTATAATTATGCAGATATATATATGTATATTTTGGGGTTGTGTATGATCTTATATGAAATATAATTTTACTAATTTCTATTATGATAAGTTGATATACATACATATATATGATTTTAATAAATAATGGTAAGTTGATATATATATATATATATATATATATAATTTTATTAATTTCTATTATGGTTAGTTTTATTGTTCTAAATCCTAATTTCATGTAACATATAATTTTTATAATTTTTATATGGTAAGTTTTATTGTTTTAAATACTAATTTCATGGGTCACATGTCAAACAATTGTGTGAACAAATATCGCGATTAGAGTAAAAGTTATTGGAGGGGACAACTTTTATATACACTAGAATGTAGCCCGCGTACAATGCGTGGGTCATGTGTATTATGTTCTTTTGTGTATCAAATATTAAATTTTATTATTTTATCAAATTAATTTTGATAATTTTTTTTATATGACTTCTTTTTGTATTTCTTCTTCTTTTTTTAGTTATTTACAAATTTATAAAAGATTAATTAGTAAGATTGATACTATGATAATATTTTTACAAAAATTAATTTCAATTTAGATTAATTTTAGATATGTGAAAATCATACTATGAAATATATTTTTAAAAAAATTAATATTGATTGAACAATTATTTAAAATTTTATGGAAAATATTAGTAGAAATCAATTCATAAAAATATTTATTTACTAATAGTATTTTAATTCTGAAATATAATTTTAGTAATTTTTATTATGATAAGTTATTTTATAGTTATTATGATAGGTTATTTTATAGTTATGCAGAGATATATATGAATATTTAAGGCTATGCATGATCTTATGTGAAATTTAATTTTACTAATTTCTAATATTGTAAGTTGATATATATGTGTATATTTTTAATGATTTATATTATTATAAGTTGATATATATGCATATAATTTTAATAATTTATATTATCATAAGTTTTATTGTTTTAAATATTAATTTTATAGGACATGTCAAGTAATTGCATGGACAAATGTCCTATTAAAGTGAAAGTAATTGGAGGAAAAGATTATCTCAACTTTGCCTTTGGGTAAATTACATTTTGCCCCCATGAGGTTCAATGTTGATTGCAATTTACCCCCAAAATTTTGCTGGAAAAGTGAAAAACCATATTTAGAGCCATACATTACACTTAAAATTACCGAAATACCCCTATGTAGCGTCCATTCTCTATTTTTTTAATTTCTTAAAAATAGACTATTTAATTAGATATATAAATAGATTGTACAGTCTTGTGTTTCTCTAATTTTTATAACTTTAAGATTCAAAATTAATTAAATAAGAAAATAAAGTTAAGGGTAAAATGGTCTTTCCGTGCGAATTTCAAACTAATATTATGATTTGGGGGCAAAGTGTAATTTCATATACCTTAGGGGGTATTCTAAAATATTCAGAAACCTCATGGGGGTGGGGCAAAGTGTAATTTACCCTAATAGTTTTAATGTCTCAAATATTGAAACATCTTTAACCGTCCTTTATCCGTGATGATTATTTTAAGTAAGGAATGATGAGCCCATATTTATGCATTCTTCGAACTTGCCCTATTGCTTTTCCAGCCAAGAATCATACCTGAGCTCACCTCTGTGATGCCGGAGCTTCTTATTGAATTGTGCTCGATCAACTTTAACTCAAGTCTTTGGGAAATTATTTACATTTCTTTTGTTGCAATATTTTTTTTACCTGCAACTTTAACGCAAGTCTGTGTGCCTCTTCACGTTTCAAAATTATCTCGGTGTCCTTAACTTTTTTCGAGAAAAGACAAATATGGCCATTAAATTGAACTGAGATAAAAGTCCTCATACTTTCTGTTAGTAGGAAGATTATTTGGAGGCATGGAAATTGGAGTGTTAGGCATGGAAGTCTGGAGTAATTCAAGATAATGCAGACAACAATCATTGGAATTAATGGTGAAAGCAAAATAAAATGACTTTTGATAGCATAATAGAAAAAAATGAAAGGTAATAGTTGCGAATAAAATGGATGCAATCATAGAAACATTTTTTAGGGCATCTAGCTAATAGTGTCAGTGGTTGATGGAAATAATGATGATTGGTGAAAACAATAACGGTATTAATGTTTTCTGCCATTCGTCCCGGGGGTGCGTTTTTCGGGTGGTGATAATGTTATCAGCGAATGCTAGAGATTCGAAGCCACGAGCCAATTAAATGTTTATGCTATTATGCAAATATGAATTCCAAGAGTTAGAGATCATTTTTTTGGATTATGATTATAATGAAAGTGGTTTCCCCAACATTAATGTCGACAAGATACAAAAATTGTAGACAACTCTAACATTAGGTTGTATATAATATCTTATAATATTTTTATTTGTATTCTACGAGTTTCATTGCCTTATATTATATATATACGTTATCTCTGTAAATTATGATTACATAACATAATTATTAAAATAATATATTTCTCTCTCTCTATTTTAACATAATATTAGAGTTGTAAACAAAACAAATCCTAGCATCTCATAAGCCTTAGCCGTCGGCCCCCTCTCTATCTCGCTACTTCTTGTCGTCCGACATGGCTACGAGAACCGATGAAAACCCAAAAACCCATACCGCTGAACTCAATAATTCCACTTTTAGTAAACTTTCTACAAATCCCTATTCTCCGTATTATCCTCATCCTTCTGACATGACACCCACCGCCAATTTTACTAGTATATATTTGTCTACTTTTTCTACTAATGGTTGTTGGATTGTTAGCATAGGTGCATCGCAGCATATTTCATGTATCCCATTTACAACTACGTATTCAAAACTTGATGTAAGAGCACCCAAATATGTCAATGTCGCTACAAGGACTCTCATACCTGCTCAGAGCATTGGTTCCCTAATTCTAGCTCTTAACTTTATTTTACACTTTGTTCTTTATATGCTTAATTTTCATTCTAATCTATTTTCTGTTGGTCAACTAACTCATGATGTGAATTTTATTGTTTCTTTTGTTTATGGCTCTTGTATTTTTTAGGATTGTACCACTCAAACACAGATCGGAGTAGCTAACTGTTGTGGAGGGCTCTATTGTTTCCGACCTACCCTAACTGTCATTGTCTTTCAGGCCGCCTAAGCATAAGCGATTAGGTCATCATTCCAAAATAGGAACCACTAGTTTTATTTCTTTACCAAATAAATTTCCCTTATGTGATACTTGTGATGGAGGAAAATATTCTCATTGCAGTTTTAACAGTTTACCTATTTTAAGTACTTTTATTTTTAATTGTATCGATGTTAACATTTGGGGTGGTTACACAATTACTTCTATTGAAGGTTGTCATTTTTTTTTTGACTATCGTTGATGAACTTTCTAGACTTGCTTTGGTGTATTTAATGCGTAACAAGTCAAATACTTTATTTTATTTTAAAAAGTTTTTTGTTATGGTCAAGACTTAATATAACGCCAACATTTTATACATTCGCACTGATAATGGACAAGAATTTCAATACTCTAATACTCGAAACTTATTTACTATGACATTTTTCACGAGTTTACTTGTCACGATACACCCCAACAAATTGGTGTTGTTGAACACAAACATCAGCATATTTTGAGTGTCGCTCGATATTTGAGTTTTCATGCCAATTTACCTAAATCATTTTAGGGTGAATGCATTACCACAATTGTACATTTAAAAAATCGTACTCTGTTTTCCGCTTTACAAAAAAACATGCCTTATCAGCATTTTTTTCAAACAGAACCTATTTATGATCATTTTGCGAGTTTTTGGCTGCTTATGTTATGCTCAAACCTTAAAGGTATGGCGTGATAAATTTTCTCCTCGTGTGATAAAATGTATTTTTTTAGGCTACCTGAGTACTAATAAAACATTTCATATTTTTGATCTTGAAAATAAAAAAATGTTTATTTCCCGTAATGTTACATTTCATGAAAATGGTTTCCCCTTTCATGTGCCTCCAAACCTAACCATAGCCAAGTCCATACCCGACCCTATTCTTCTGGCCTCTAGCCTCCTTGACCCACCCGACCCAACCATACCCATTAATGCACAAAATTATCCAGCCCATTTACCAGGTCCAGCACATACCCCAACCCAACCACCCGGTCCAGGCCATTCCACTCAGTAGCCTAACCCACACTCTAGCCCTACCCACTCGATTCTCCAGCCCAGCCCAACCCAACCAAGCCGCTATGGGCCTAACCCTAACCATCATCCCGGCTCATCTCTTGAGCCTACTTCCCATTCTAACCCACACATGGACCTGCTCCCTGGTCCAACCCCCACCAACAAACCCGCACCACATATACCATCCGGATTCCCTATATCACCTGAACCTCAACCCGACTTGCATACCGAGCCTCAATTGGACCCATACCCCACCTGGGTTTCTGATTCGGTCACCCTAACCCTACCTGGTTCCACCCGCTAATCCAACCAACCCATTATCTGCCCCAAATGCCTCTTAGATTATGACTGCCCTACCCTTTCCCCGCCCTCCGATGCACTCACAACCACTTCGCCCGACGTTTCGTTATATTCTATATTTGCTCATTTATCTTACTATCGTTTCTCTATTTCTCATTGTGTTTTTCTTACTTCCGTCAATGTTATTTTTTATCCTGTTACTCATAAGGAGGCTGTTCTACATTCATATTATCAAGAGGCCATGCGCTTTGAATTAGCGGCCCTCGAGGCTAACCATACCTGATCTCTCGTGTCTCTTCCTTCTCACAAAAAAACAATTAGTTGTAAGTGGATCTATAAGACCAAATTGCAAACCGATGACTCAATCGAATGTTATAAAATCAGATTAGTTGCAAATGGTTACACATATGTGAAAGGACTCGATTTTGATGATAGTTTTGTTTTCAACGGAGTTTTAAAAATATGTTAAAGAGAAACTGTTTGGAATAACCAGGAGCCACTCTAACCATTTAGGTTTAAAATTTTATTCAAAAATATCACTGATATAAACAAACAAAATCACTGATAAACAGATTCTGCTCAAGGAGTAGAGAGATAGATACAGAGGTTTTTCCTAATCTATTTTGACCTAGTATTGGGGGGCATCAAAATAGGGACTGGCTTTACTTATACCAGCCCAGTCTTGCTAGGGCCCCTATTATAGGGTCAGAAATTGCTTATTGGCTGGCTGCAAGTGACATTTTTGGTAATTTTCAAAAAAAAAAAAAGTGACATTT
>MKEJ01066395.1:0-11480 GCA_001753735.1 Embelia ribes
CTCTCTCTTTCTTATGCTCTTCCCCTCTCTGGAATTGTATAAAGGAAAATGAAGAATAAGTGTTGGGATCAACACTTTAAGTTCAACCCGTGAACAACTGGATCGATCGATTTGCATTTGGATCAATCGATTATGGCTTTTGGATCGATCCAACTGCAGTTAAATTGATTGGAGCCATTGGAATTTTGAGTTATCACACCTCAAGCTAAAAACTCCAAAAATACTCGTAATCCCTCATAGATGCTAATAGGAGTGTTTAGCAACTTTCAGAATAGCGTTTGAATATAAAAATCTTCTCGTACACTTTATAACACATCTTTCGACAAACCCTGTCACGTACTCACCAACATCGGATACAAATCTCCAACAATGAACACCACAATAAGGAATAAATAATAATATTACGACTCATGTAATAATATTATTTATAAAGCAAAAAATTTTCCAAAAATTTCTGAGACGTTACATATACATAGGTATAAGGTTTAGATTACAAAGATACTTTTGCTCCCATTGTTAAGCTTGTTACTTTTCATTGTATTTTGGCAATTGTAGTAATTCAGAATTAACATCTTTGTCAGTTGGACATTCTAAATGCTTTTTTGCATGGTAATCTGGAAGAGAAGGCTTATATGACTTTTCTTCGTGGTTATCCTATTAAGGGGGAGACTCGTATTTATCATCTCAAAAAATCTATTTATGGTTTAAAGTAAGCTTCTCGCAACTGGAATGCTAAGTTGATGTTGGTTTTATCCTTTCTCAGGCAGGTTGTTCCTTCTTTACTTGGTTTACTTCGACCTTGTTTGTGGTTGTATTTGTCCATGTGGATGATATCCCTATTGTTGGCCCTCATTTGCCACTTATTGAGGCCCTCAAATGATATCTTGTTATCGTTTTGTATTAAAAATCTTAGTGTGCTTAAATATTTTCTTAGCTTGGAGGTTGCACGTTCTTTGCATGGCAATTTTTTATCATAGCATAAGTATATTTTTGATATATTATATGATGATATGCAACTTGGTTTTCGTCCTGCGGATTTTCCTATAAAGCAACATCTCTATTTGCGTCCCGATGATGGTAATCCCACTTCGGATCCTGGTAATTATCATCATCATATTTGTCGTCTTCTATATTTGACCATTATTGGGCCAAACATAGCCTTCTCGATACTTTCCTCAGCTAGTTTATGCATGCTCCTTGGCAGCCTTATTTTTATGCCTGCTCCTTGGNNCTACTGTGATTTCAGATTGGGTGATTTCCTTGTTACTTATTGCTCCACGACTAATTTATTTGTTTCTTTAGGCGGTAGTCCTATATCTCAGCACTTGAAGAAATATAGTATTATTTAATGTTCTTCATCTGAGGCTGAGTATCGTGCCATAGCATCGACTACTTGTAAACTCATTTGGCTCAAATAGTTGCTTGTGGATCTTTCTGCTTCGCATCATATGTCCATGCCCTTATATTGTAATAAGTCTGCAAAACTTATTGCTTACAATCCCATTTTCCACGAGAATTCCAAGTATATTGATATTAACTGCCATATTGTTCAGGAACGACTTATCTCAGTCTTCCTTACTCTTCACCATGTTCCGACTAGGCTCAACTTGTGGACATTTTCACTAAACCTCTTGGCAAGGTTGCACTGACTACTTTTTCTCATAAGATGGAACTTACTATGATTGCAATTCCATCTTGAGGGGGAGTGTGAGGATATGTCTACAATCGTGTTGTTTATGGATATCTTCCTATTTTGTTTAGGAGAATATTATATTTATCTTTTCCTTATTTTTAGGGAGTTTATCCTTTTCATGTGATGAATTCGATTCAAATTTTAGTATAAAAGCAGGGGTATAAAAAAGACTCATTTCAACCCTATGTATCAGTCTTGAAAGTTTTGAACAAAAATAGAGGATATATAGGTTGGAAACTTATTGTTTTGACTATAAATTTTAGCATTTTTATGAGGTTATAATACATGAAATGAACCAATTTTGAGCCATTAATTAGGTGTGATCCACCTAATCCTTTTATCGTTCTCAGATAGATTTTAAAGCTTTTGATGTAAACTTCTAGACGGTACATTCAAATTGTCAAAACTATAAGCAGTGTGAATAGAAATTGACTTAAAATTGATGTGTTCAAGAGAAAAAATAATGGGTGAAGAGGTTTATCCTACATTGGAGCTATAAGGCTCATAATGCAATATTAGTCAAAATTTGAACAAAAACAGGTTTAGAAAGGTCAAAATCAAATCAGAGTTGAAAACTAGACATATAAATCAATATATTTGACATATCGGTCTACTTATAAATAGTCTAATAAGAATACTAGACTATTTTTCAAAACAAAAGTCATATATTCAAAATCAGTCAACTTATTTATCAAATAAATCAATATATTTTAAATGAATTGATTTATTTAATAAATAACTCGACTTATTTCCATTAGCCTATATAAAAAAAGGCTTGATCATAAATTTTAAACTTATTTTCGCCCCAAATTGGTCAAAACAAGTTCTTAAAGAGAGTGTGGTGCTTTTGGGCTAAAAGCGTGATCCCTTGCGATATGAAAATGCTGTGAATATTCAGGATAAAGATTTGAACTCCCCACCACCATCGTAGTCATTCTGAGGTAATTTTCTTCTGCTCTCTTGATATTTTTATGGTCCCATTAGCTTTTTTGGAGAACAAAAGTTGTCAAAAAAACGTCTTAACGACTTATTATCGATTTTGTCTTTGTATTTTGTTGATTTAACTGAGTTTTATTTTGGATAAATTACCTTTCTTATGGTAATTCTTAGATTTACAATAATCTATTGACTTCTAAACTGAGGTACAATTAGGGAAACTTGTTAATTCTTTGTTGACTATGTTTTAGTCAGATTGGATTTCGTGATTATTTTATTTTTACTTTTACCTTAGGGTGAACAGTAATTACTTTTACTGTATGAGTTACAGCTTAGTAAAAGATAAAAGATAGTAAAAGTTCTTAAATATAAAATGTGTAATATGAATTAAATTCCACATGCAAGTGGCAAGTATGTGAAATATAAAAATAAAATGGTGAATAACGTTAAATGGTGAAAATGGTAAAAGTAGTTATTGGATCGTTTGGATTAAATTCACCCATTTGGCGTCCCGTACGAGACTAAATACATACCTAATGAAATAAGTTAGGTACGGAGTACTTAAGTCCAAGCTAGGATTAAGATCACATGTTTATTGCCCATATAAGAGTAAATGTACACCTAATGAAATAGGTTAGGTGGAGAGTTTTTAAGTCTGAATTGTTAGAATTAAGATTGCGCGTTTAGTATCTCATAAAGGAGTAAAAGCACACATGATGAAATAGGTTAGGTGCATAGTTCTTAATTCCAAAATTTAATAAATAATTGATTCGAATATGAAGTGTATGATAATGAGGTTTGTATGGAAATTGTAGAAATGTAATATAAGAACTAATGACGAGAACCCGGTATCGAATACTTGATTATACATTGTGATATAGACATGTAGATATACATATTATTGTTTTGTATATTTAGAATCATCACATGACCCTAATTATCAATCATATTTTGTTGGTAATATCAACATGATAGTGGACAGCATTGAAGAACCTCATATTCATATCTAGACATCCTAGAGGCTTACTTGGGTAGTAGGTGTGTTGGGATATGATTATGTATTTTAATTTATTGAAGGCCAATTAGGCTGAGACTACTATTATATTTTTTAAAGAGTTCAAATATTGTATTATATACAGGTAACGGTTTGGCCCGAATAGTGAAACATGTAAATATTGTATTTGGAATTTGAAAAGATGTAATAAGAAAGTGTGAAGTTATATTATATTTGGTAAGTATCGTGTAATAAGTTATATCTCATGGTTTTGAATACTGGAACGTGATAGGATGGGTAAAAGGCTTGTTGGTTGTTTATATATAATCACATTTACTAGTGCAAGTGAAATCTAGTACGTCATAGGCGTAGAAGTACAGGTGGGAGCAATATACGTTCGCGCATTGTCTGGCTGGCTAGCATATCACATCCGTATGTTGGCAAGCAGGTCAGGCTCGGGTAGTGATTGAAACGGTATGTGCCTCTTTGACTGAGGCTGAGTAGTTCAGGCTTCAAACTACTCGCAATCTAGACCTGATATTTGTTCAGACTTTAGATTCTCAATGGTTTAGATTTAATATATGTGTATTCAGACTTCGGACTTTCCGGACCTTCAATATTTAGTTACTTAAAAGAAGCTCGGGAAAATTGTAAAAAGACCCCAAATCTTCTAGAACGCCCATTTAATTCGTATGTGATCTTTCATTTCATAATGAAATGACTCTTGATATACTACATTAGTGGCAGATTAATACATGGTGTTACTCAATAGTCATACATTAATGGTGACTTTTTAGCTGATCTTTGAAATTTTGAAAATTTTCTTATGGAATCTTGCGCATATAAATAGATTGTTGTCAATCATTTTATAGAATTCAAGTCCAAAAGTCAGATTTATATAGCACTCTCACATAATACAAGCACAATCATATAGAGAATCAGATAGGGTACTCAATTTCGAAAAATTCGATCAGATGCTATGATTGCGACTTCCATCACAACCTAGTGAAGATGTTATGATTGCAACTTATATCATGACGCAGTGAGCAAACATTGTAAATTAGAATCTATTGTCCTTGTAGGCCAAAACAAAATTGGATGACAAATAATTTAGATTTAAAAGGCACGGTTAAATTATGATCTCATTAGAGATTAAATTCATTTAGTTTCTTAATCTGTTGTTATTTTATTTCAACAAGCACTGTAAATGTTTCAGTATTGAAATTTCAATTTGCAGCTAATAAAATAATTTTCTTTTTTTTTTTAGTGTTGTTTATTTCTATATATTTTTATGCTTGGAAATTATTATTCGAGACATCATCACTAAAAATATTTATATACTAATGCTCAGCTCATGCGATGGATGAATTTTGAAAAATGTTTTTATTTTATTTTATTTTATTAGCTGCAAATTTCATAATTATTTGTTGGAGTAAGATTTTTCCATTTTCATTATTTATGAATGTTAGAAGTGGTTTGCTTATATATATAAATATAGTCTTTTCCTTCTTTGATTTACACAACCAATTGAAAAGATGATGAAGATTTTTATTTTTCAAAATTGTAATGCTTAAATTTTCATTTTATATTAAGTTAATTTTTTTCATACTAATTAAGATTGCATATATGATAAGTAATTGTTCGTGTCATCATTTATACTATTATCATATCAAACTTAAAAATATTCCTTTTAATATTTTTAGGTATATATTTCTTTCTTTCCGAAAGAGAAATAGTATATTTCTTAATTTTTCCAAGAGAGAGGAGATATAGACTTAAGAGTATCTACAAAGTGGACCAATAAAACATGATGGTTTTGTGGGTTATTCGACTTATTCTATTGGGAGAAAACACTCAACCATCCATAATATAATGCTTGCTTACTTTAGCTGAAAGAGAGATGATGATAGCATGAAAGAAAAACGAGAAAGATAACGATGTGGATTGAAGAGAATATGGAGAGAAAGAAAGATAGGAGTTTTTTTTGGAGAGGAATTTTTTCTCAAATTTGTAACATTTTTTCATATTATTAATCACCTTGAATTTGGAGAGTGAGAGGGAAGGGTAACTGTTGGAATTTATTGATATTTTGAATGGCACCATGAATCTATGTTATAGTTTTGCATTTTTTATGAACATTTTTTTTTAGTAATTGACAATTTAAACGTGTCATTTATTTGAAGAGCCACTTGGCACAACACCAAGCAAAGACTACGTTTTTAGTTTCTTATTAGTGTGAAACCCGTGCTATACATAGATTATCTAGATAATATTTCTTTTGAATTATTAGCCGTGGTGAATCATCGTATTTCTTCTTAATATTTCTAAATTTTAATGCATTAAACGTTGGATTGAAGTTTGATAGCTTCTATCTATTCTATTATTATATGAGAAGCCGTTTTTTTGTGATTATCGCTGAAGCCGCGTCATAGTTCTATAGTTACACATAAAATTTAGGGTCAAATATGAATTACCTTTCTAAGCAATACCTATAGTTCTACAGTTTAAAAAACAAAACTATCCTATAGTCATGTTCTTATGAAGTAATTGTAAGCTTCGCTTTGAGTACCACGTGCTTATGTTTTTCCTTTTTAATTTTTATTTTGCTTCATAATTTCCAATAAGCATATTTAACTTAGTTTCCTTTCAAATCTTTCATCTATAATTTTATTTATATATTACACAAATTTTCCAGTTATGTAAACTCACATTGTGAAGCCCTGTTGTTCATAATTTGCTTTTACAATTTCTTAGACATAGTTTGAATTGCACACGCATGGTGTGTGCGGGGACACTAGTGTATATAAAAGCAGTAACTGGTTTAGAGGGCGATGCATTTACCTTAGCAAGTGAACAAGAAAAGGATTCCAGTAGGCCATCAGCTCCACGGTAGAAGTGGAAAAAAGGAAGCACTTTTACATTCAAGTTCTTGCACATTGGCTTGTTCTCATCAAAATTGACTTTCAAGAACAAAATATCTGGGTGATCTTCCGCAGTTTTACAGAGCTAAAAATCCAAATTAGGATACATAAGGTGAAAAAACATCAAAGAAATATCCCAATTCTGACAATCATAATATCATCTAAATCAGAAATTTGACCTTGGGAAATAGTGCTCGGCAAGAAGCACACCAAGTTCCATAAAATTCAACAATAACTAGTTTGTCTCCCGCCTGACTTAACGCACTCAAGAATTCCTGAGTGGAGTGTATGTCAATCATGTTTGGTCCCGCACTTCTTTCCCACCATTTTGGCTGCTCAGTTTCGGCAACTGCAGCATACACCTGAAGGGAACACCAAACAATGATTTTTGTTAAAAAAATTTTAAGTAAAATGATATCATCCGAGAACTTTATGTGAGCTAAGCCATGGATATACAGGTTGCATTTTGTCATTATCCCAAGAGAGTTATTTACTCAAAGGAAGGTAAAAGATCTATTATTCTAACTTAAATTATCACGAAAATACGATTTAGATAAACTTTCCCAGGGTCCTGAAGTTTTGCAGAAATATTTTTCATTCAGGCCAAGCCATAATCCAATGACGGTTAAAGGGTAAAATCACATCCGGACACAACTTGCTACCGTAGTTTCAGCTTGTTTCACAAAGAGTCTTGCATGTCTTTCATATACAAAGAGCATTTTATTATACATTATATCTCATATTTCTCGCATTTGAAAACTTTGGTCTTCTTATCTACATTAACTCAATTCATACTAAGAGTATGGTTGTTAAACTTTAAAGGCTAATAAGTGCTTTTGTCTATGGAACTAGCTGCTAAAGGCTGATCCCCAAATAATTTTCTATCGAATGAAAATCAAGAAAATAATATGTCCAAAACATGAAAGACCCTCCTTAAGAAAAAATTAAGTGTCCCACTACAATGCAATAACCAATGGCAAAATATCTGATGCTATCATATATTACACTACAAAAAATTTGCATGAGATGCTTGTGAGCAAATAAAAAGTGGACTGAAAATGATAGTAGCAACCTCTCCTCTTCATTTTATCACAACTAGTATGTAATCAAACAAGAAGTCTAAACAATAGCAAGTGGAATTGAAGGGACACAATAAAATATATCGGTCCTCTCCCAGTGCTCCTGTCACTGTGTGGGGGAGGTATCCTGTTTTGTTTTTTCTTCATATGCACAAGCAAGGGACCTGATACCATTTTTACCTAAATTAAACGGATCTGGTAAATTCGTTCCGAGAACCAATTTCTATTCGTTTTCTGTTTTGACAGGTTTTGGGCTGAATAAAAAAATTATTTTCCAATATTTCACGTTATTTCAGCCTTTCGAAAACACACCTCTTCTTCCCCACCTCCCCGGGCCGGGAACCATTGCTTTCTTTAAAAAAGAGAGGGAGAATGGTGTAGGAAGAGGGAGGGATAACAAATATGAGTTTTTCTAGGTTTCTTTACTCTGGTGTTTTAAGCATGAATCTCCAATAAGTGTTCTTGGAACCAAACCACTTGTTTTACTGTTTTACAACCACAAAGCAATTTTCATCGCACAACCTAAGTTCCTAAAGGACCAAAACCAACTTGTGTAGGCACTCTTTGAGTTTGATATTTGATTTTCACGGAAAAGCAGTTTGTCAAATGACAATTCATATTGATGACTCAAAAAGCATTCCAAAGAGCAGTGGCTAAGATAAAACACTAGAAAGAAAACAACAGAAAATTTGCTACCTCATAACTTAGCTAATGTAAACCATCTCTTACAAACATCGCATCATCTCTCTCAAACCCAGGTCCAAGCCCAACAGAATGGCCTGCATGCTTTTGCCATCAGGATCTAACTAGAGTTCATTAACAAGTTGAGCGCTATTTCTTTCCCATCCAAAGTTTCACACCAACCAAAATGTTGCATGCATTTGAGCTGCTATTTACGAGTCATCCCGTCTTATGCACCAACACACAGATCAATTCTTAATACCCTTTGTTGAACACAAAATTGGCGAACGTTATCAACAGGGACAGACCAAAAACCACTTGCATTCATCATAACACAACCACACAAGTAGCCACCTTTCATCAGACCACCTTCGCTAGCATAAACCGATCCACTAACACCAATTTTTTCAATTCGAGCTATCATAGGAATGTCAGTTCTCAAAGAGTCTTATCTATAATCATCTTGCCAGCTTTAGCCATAGTTGTTACTAAGGCAAACCCATGTGCACGACCCATCAATGTCTTGGTCAAAAAATAAAGCCTCATCACTATTCTAAATGATGCCGGTCATAACAAGAGGTTAAGTACACAAAGATTATCCCTTGACTTCTCTTACGGGGCTTATAGCCTTAGACTATGTCATTTTTTTTCATTTTCCCTTCAAGAGTAAAAGGAAGGAGGTAAATTGGAGGACAGGAACGTACTACACAAGACTCTAAAACACCCCCACTTTACTAAACCCTGATAATAGTTATACGCATTCATTTAATTATGTATATACGATATATAGATGGACAGATAGATAGATACATATAGATATACTGATGATAAGTTAAAACTTTAAACTTAATATCAATTTGTCCACTCTTAATATTTTATGTTCTATTAGAAGGGGGTATGAGTGATCCCTATGGAAATTGTTTGAGCGTACCACTCTCATTTCTAATCTCAAAGTTATACTGTTATAGTGCAACTACCCTTGTTAGTTCACCCCAGAGACATGTTATTGTGTCTTTATTCTTTACATATTGCTTAATCACTTTCTTACCTATTCTATGATTTTAACTTAGTGTATGCACTAACTGAGTAAGATTAGATTCCTCGATACAAATATCACAAAACACTAGAAAATGTTCAATTAAAGCTTTTAAACGCGTCAATGACACCTCTCAAAACACCCAGAAAGCAAACTCATTAAGGGTACTATCACCAATGCCCCTAAATTAGCCCTTAACCTAAATTTCAGGGATTAAATCCAACGAAACCTCCTACCGTTGTAATCCAAACACTATTCAATCCTACAATGCTCTCCTGAACTATGAGATTACTATTCATCAGCAACTCTATTTTTAAGTTTAAAGGGTTCTTGTGTGGGAATTCTCATATCCCATGCTCTATTTTAAAGTTTTGGACAGGATTTGAAATTTAGCCATAACAGGCACTTGGTGGGCATTCCCTAAATAATGAAACTTTTTGGTCGCTAAGATAAAAAAAAAACTTCCTTTCTAATCCTACATAAGTTCAAAATTAGAGACCACAAGACATTCACATAAGGAGCTAAGAACTAACAAATGCCAAAACCAATTTCCTCCACTTAATTGGGTGCTACCCAATTCACTTGCAAATCAACAAACATAATTAACAGCGGAAAATAAGAACATGTTTTAAAAAAACAACCCATTAAAGATGAGATTTTTCACCTTGAAAGAGTCGAATTGCTTTGCGGGTCTAAATGAAAATTGAGAAGAATTAGCAACAGATAAAACCCTCTTAAATGATTTGCGATTGGGTATAGCACAAGGTTGCAGAATATTCAATGAGGTTAGGATTGAAGAGAATCGAATAACATCTGCCATTGATTGAATTTATAGATAGATAGATAGATGGGTTTTGGGATATGCAATTGAAACCCTAGGTAAAACCCTTGGGATAAAAATGGAAAATGTGAAGAATCTCTCTCCCTCCCCCTCGCTCTTGGTTGCTGATTGCTACTTGCAGCTTCCCTTTTTTATTGTTTGGGAAAACTTTATTTTGACCCCAAATAATTTTTTGTAATTTCATAATTTCCACTAAAATTTTTGAAATTACATTATTTCTATTTTACCTTTAGTGTAAGAGCCAACTTAAATACAAAAATTACTACCCATTAAATCTCTGGGCTTTTAAAATTTTATAGATTGTATATTTAGAGATGTGAGTAAGATTTTTTCCCTTAAAATATGATGGTTTCCCTAGTTTAACTTCAAAATGTACAAAATAAGGCAAGAAGGTAGGGGTATTATAATTTTTCCATATTTAAGTCAAATTTGTATTGTGATGTTGGGAAATGTTAATCTATAGATAACTTGAGAGGGTCACCACATGGTCGCAAATTGTAATTTACCCTATCTTTTTCCCTCCCTTTTTGAGGATATTCCTTTATTTTTAGATTTAATGTCATTCACTGACTTAATGGAAATAATTAAAATTATTTAATAACAATTTTGAAAAATATTTCACATTCTCTGATATTTCATAAATAAATCATTTCATTTATTTTAAGCATTCAAAAAAAACAAATCTATCTCTGGTTAGTAATGTTAGGCTGATCAAATTTGGAGACAAAAAATAAGGACCGAATGACATGACAGTCTAATCAGTATTTCAAATCAGTAATTAATCAGTTTATTAAATGACATGGCAATTGATTTGGAAGGCTGATTAGGCAGCCATGTTATTTTGTCCCTATTTTTTGTCTCCAAATTTGATTAGCAGAGCATTACACAAGCGAATTTAAATTAATTTTAATGCACTTGTAGGAAGTGATACTTATTGATGCAATGATACAATATTATGAAAACAGTCTTAGATACTTATTGATGCAATGATACAATATTGTGATAATAGTCTTATTGGAGATAAATTTTATGACTGATAATGTTCAATAGGGAAGATAAATTTTATCATATTATCCCTCGTCTTCTTACGTTGTTTTTATTCATTTTGGAGGTAATAATTGAAAATAATCAGAGAAAGACCGTCACATACAAGATAATTACAGTTAATTTCAAAAATCTTAATGGCTATTTTGAAATTGTCAGAGACCTTACCCTTAATTTTAGCCTACAAAACACACAGATTGTAAATTTGTTTAAAAAGTTGCGTAGGAAGCATTTAGAATACAGAACTTAATTATG
>MKEJ01066396.1:0-15566 GCA_001753735.1 Embelia ribes
TTTTTTCTAATATCTAACCTTCTTAAATGAAATCATGAAATTAATGTTAGGTAAATAAAATTCTCTATCGCAGTAGTTAACTTAATCTCAACGTTCACCCACTAAAATTTGTTTCAAGTTGTTTTGGTTCCAAAATATACGTAAAATTTAAAGAATAATGCTAAAAGTGTTCTCCATTTAATTATGTTTCAATCCACCTACTAAAGTACATGATGATTTTAAAAACATAAGTGCAGCCTAAAAGTTATATCTGCGCGTGCCAGACACAAGCCAATAAATTCTATTTTCTATACAAAGTTGAAGAGAAAGCAACTTTTTCAAATTTAATAATTAGATTTCTGAGCTGGTCTAGAGGTGGTGAACAAGTAAGACCACTGCTTTTTTTTTTTATCTGACTCAAATTATAAAGAATATATTGGGAAGTAGCTTTTGTAAAATTTTACTAACAGGGAAAGCATAACAGCTTTAGTCCTATTCCGTTTTCTTTCGTTTTAGATAACCAGCTTTTAAAGGGTTAAACCTATTCAGCCAGTCTTTTCAAAATCGGTAATCACCAATGATTATCCTTGAGGTTTGGCTTATTATAAGTGAGCAGCCGTTTTAAATTTCGATTAATTAGGTATTTCATGTTTCAACAAGTTATCAATGAGCACCTTTTCTTCTAATTTTGAATTTTCATTACTGTTTTACCCTTCACTTTGACTATACAAAATTATATCTACCATTAATCCTACACTTTTAACTAATATATGAACAAAAATAATAGCCAATAATTCTTAATATTAAAATTAAAAATCAAAGAATGTAAATAACTAAATACTTAGAGTAGAGAATAAAAAGTAAAAATGAGAATCTATTTAATTTCTTATAAAAATATAATAACTAAAATAATTAAAAAATAAAATAGAAAAATATTAGATATTTAAATGTTAAGCAAATTGTGAGAAAACCAAATTATGTATTCTTTACACCAAGATAATTTTTGGTTCAAAATTCCAAAAGGACACTAGTAAAATACGTTTGGTTATGTTTTTATATTTAATTTTTGACAAATTTTTAGATATTTATAAAGTTACAAGACAACCAGGATTAAAATCAATAAGAATGTAGTTTTCAGCTTATGTAACTTAATTGATGCTATTATAATAAATTTATTTTACAGAAACTTTTATCATATAGAAATACTATTATTTACTATTTATGGAAATTTTATTTTAAGAAATTTTTATTAATATATTTACTATCTTTAATGGCACATTAAACAACTAAATACAAAATAAAATATTGTCTTCTACTATAGTTTTCTTACGAAAATTCAAAATTAGAATGAAAGGTGCTCATTGATAATTTATTGAAACCTTAGGTACCTAATTGATCAAAAGTGAAACTAGTGGGTGCTTACTGATAATAAGAAAAATCTCAGGGGTGGTCATTGATAATTGCCCAAAAGGACATAACTAGCTATAGTTTGATATTTTAATTGGGTAACAAAACTCCAATTCTGAAAAATAGATATAAGAACGATCTCTAATAAAAAACAAAATTATTAGCATTTTGCTAACACAAACTTTAGAGGAAACCCCCATCCTACCCAGCACTTCTGCCTAATATCTCATTATATTGACAATGTTACCAAAGCCCATTGTCATACCTTTCTAAAATATTCAAGAGCATCTGCACTAACTTTACACAATTCTGTGCATAGCTGGAGTCCTGCTATTAAAACTCCATGGTGCTTTTCCTTCACTAACGCAGCGGCAGGATTTATAAACTTCTCCGCCAGGTCTGGAACTTTCCTTATAATCCGTATGGAGCAGAGTGCTGCCTGCATTCAAGAAAAATTATATGAGCACATTGACAAGAAATATATGATATACGCCAGCAGGCCAAAATAGAGAAAAACATCACATCTGCAAGTTGCATTTAAAAACATCTCTCTCACCACTTTAATTTACATCAAAAGCTTAATCATACCTTTTCCGAATATTTTTTAAGTTAAAAAACCCATGTTTAACATTTCTAGTGCAATGACTTTACTGATAAAATGAAGAAAACGAACACTAACTTTTTTCCGAATATTTGGATCTCGAAACTGCAGTAACTTCTCAACCTCTGGCGCAAGATCACGAGCCATTTCTGCAGAACATATATTTCCCAAAGCACAAAGAGCTAATCCTACAATGTACTGGTTGGTGTGATTGAGATCTCTGCATGTCAGTTAAGGATCTTGAATTATACGATTAGAAATTGCAGGGTAACAGTTTTTTTTGTGAGCTAATTCATCTCAAACAGGCAATCAGCAAAAGAAAAACAAATCCAGAAAAAGAATAACATGAAAATCCCTCATAGAGTGGATACTGCTTCAATGAGTTTGTGACCAACATCAATACTTCTTGTCTTTCATCAAGAAGCAACATAAGACCAAGATATCCTATCCTCTTTTCTGGAAATCCGGCGGCTGCGATTAACTTTAGGCATTCCATTTGACCAAAATGTGTGGGCTAACCAAGCATGTGAATGAACATGAGCTTTGCCAGATTACGGTGCCAGTAATCTTGATCATTTTCACTAATTGATGCACGGATCGCAGCACACTCTTTTCTTACGACACCTCGCTCCTCTGCTGCGGTTTTACAAGCACGTATAGCACGGATCATATCCCTGCAACAAAACATTTAGTTATACAGCTAGTTATAACTGTCGAAATGTAAATACACAGATAGATTAAACTGCTCTGGCAACAACTAGGTTACACCCATACGATGTCAAAGCATTGTTAAAGTTTGGAGTCCAAAAGCTTAAAGGTGGAAAGAGGAAAAGAAAGTTCAAAAGTATAAATTGTGATAAATTGCCAGGTGCAGTAATAAGAATGATTAAAACTAGTTGGTTGCAGCAATGCAGAACCAAATTTCAAGTGAATTGTCCAACCAAGCTCAAGCATTACGTATGGATAGTACATGTTGGGTCGTCTTAAGTACAAGAGGTTAAATAGCAATTGATGGTTCATTCCTTTCATGAGGACCTCATGGCACATGCAGGAAGGACAAACAGGAAATGCTCACTTGTATCATTTCATTGAAAACAAAAAAGGAAAGACAAATCCCAAGTTTCAAAGGGGAGTGGGAGGACTTCAAAAAGTGTGGAGAACTTTCAGGAATGAGACCTTCCCTGTAATACCATTCTATAAAGCTAATATGCCCAAGGAAAGGATCCAGTTCATGCATCTGAAACACAAAGGCACGACTAACATAAGATTATCGTTAAACTTGAATGCTCGGGGAGACGTTTTTATGAGATCACCTTTGAGTTTTGTGGATTTCTTTGACAGAAAGCAAATGAAGAGATATTGATTGTGCTGGAGCCCTAAACTAACTGGATTAGTAAATCAACTTTTTGATTCCTCATTTTTTTGCAGTGTGCATTTCATGCACCTTTATTTATGCTCTTTCCATTTTCTGGAGTATACCGCACAGACTTTGTATACACAGAGACAAATCTGTTTATGTGGTTGTGGCTTCACGTAAATAAGTAGAACCTGAGATCGTAGCTGGTCATCCCATGAAGGTTTAGGGCCCAATCTTATGAATGCATACATGAGTTCAAGCTAGTAAAATATTCAAAAAACAAACGGGAAAAAGGTTTATGTGCCAAATACCAATTGAGAAATTCAAACTAGGGCACTCCCACCCGTGCGCCATCGTTATCCTAAATTTTGGGGATTAAACCAAAGAGAACCCTCCCACTAGTGTACCCAAACACTATTCAATCCCCAAAAAATAGGGGTTTGCTACAATGCTCCCCTTGAACTAGGGACTACTTTTCATGATCAGTTCCATTTTTGAGTTTAGGGCGTCTGTGTGGTTATTCTTTGTAGCCCAGCCTCCATTTTAGAGTTTGAGGTATAGGATTAAAAAGTAGGAGTTAAAAATAGTTACACCGATGGGAATGAGCTAAATCCAATTCATAAGCAACCATTTACCCAAGAAATCCCACCCATATATCACCAAATAAAATAAACACAACCCTGTTAAGCTACTAAAATTGTCCAAATTAATCACAGTAATGATACGCTAACGGCAAAACTGAACAATCGATCACAGGTAAAGCGAAGTGAGGTGGCATGACTAGGGATTGTACCAAAGACCAATACCAACCTAAACCCAATTGATAAATGACCGTTAACCAGGAAATCCACACATTTAACACCAAATAAATTCTATATAAGGGCACTCCCTCCAGTGACTATATACATGTCTCTATCCTAAATTTGAAAATATTAAAATTAGGGTATGAGAGTATCTAAAACTATTCAATGGGGTTTGCCACATTGTCTCCCTCGAACTAGGAGACAACTTTTCATTCCTGATACTAATCTTAAATTAAGAAAATCTAGTATAGTCATTGCCGATGTTCCGGCCTCTATTTTAGAGTTTGGGTGACAGGAATTAAAATTTAGGTGATGAGAATAGATATGTTGGCGGTAAGGGCGCTCCCTCCGGTGCTTCTAAATTACATTTTAGACATTAAATTCAAGATAACTCCCCCACCAGTGTATCTAATACAATTCAAACTCCTTAAACATAGGAGATTTGCTGCAGTAATCCTTTTGTACCAGAGGGCTAATGTTCATCCCATTTTCTATTTAAATTTTTAGGGGTCTAGTGTAGCCCTTCTCTATATATGCCCTAAAAGCATTCCAACAGAACATCTATTTTCAGCAGCTAAATATGGGTTTCTAAATTTTTTTAGACTCGATGAATAGTGAAATTCTGCAACAGAGTAGCTATTTTCAGAAATTAAATAATTAAATTTTCAGCTTAATTCAAAACACAAAAAATCGGGGATGATCATTGTCTACTATGAAAAGCCCTAGAAATTGGGGTATTTTCCCTAACATGAAAATGAAACCCCTAAAGATTGAAATTGAAAATTGGAAGATAATAGCATGAAATTGGAAACACTAGAAATTAGGGGTATTTTTTTTTTCCATATAACCATAGAAACTATTATTAAAATATGGAATGGTAAATAAACAATTGAAAACGAAACAAAAGCGAGGTAGATGATAGTGTTGGCGAAGATGGATGGCAATCGTGGTGGAGGGACTCCAGATAGATGGAGAAAAGAGAGAGGGATAGAGAATGATTGAGGGATGAGGGTACCTGTACTTGTAACCCTCTTCGTAATTGAAGAAAGGAGACGGAGGGGAGATTACCTCCACAGATGAAAGCTAGAGAGGGAAAGAACAAATGAAAATTAAAAAGATTAAATATGGGCTTTTATATCTCCAATTTTTACCATTAAATTAACGTAATAGCCCTACTACACTAACATGGTTGCGTAGCTAAATATATTGAACCCAACTTCACTGGGCTCTAAATTTCGCTAACATACTGTAGCTTTAGCTACTTTGCTAGGGCTGGTTGATTTGAAGACCCATATAGCGAATCTGATGGGAATGCTCTAAAGCTTTAACCCTAGTGTGCCCTTAAACCATTCAATGGGGTTTCCTGTAGTATCACACCAAACTAGGGGATCAATGTTCATTCCTGGGAATTTTTTAAATTTTGGGAATCTGGTATAGTCATTACAAGTCTTCCAACCTCAATTTAGAGTTTTAGCAATAGGGATTCAAATTTAAGGGATGTGAATGGATATACTTGTAGTAAAAGCACTCCGTCCATTGGTTCTAAATGAGCCCCTATGTTAAATTTTATAGACGTATCTAATACTATTCAAGCTTCTGAAAATATAGAAAGTTTGCTACATTAATCCCTTTGAACTAGGGTACCATTGTTCATCCCCAATGCTTATTTAAAATTCTCCATATCTCAATGTCTTATTTAGGATTTAAGGTTTGGAGGTTAAAATTTGGGCTCTGAAAATACTCATTCCGTCCCAAAATTTTAGTCCCATATGGAAAACCAACTTATTAAGGAAACATTGAAAATAAGTTGCCTCTAATCAAATTATAGAATAATTTATATATTTACCCCTAACTAAATAAGGGTTATCTAGGAAATCTATAAGTTTTCTAGCCTTTAATTTTGGGGTTGGGTAATATTTTGGGACATCCCAAAAAAGGAAAGAAAAAAAATGGAACAAAGGGAGTAGCTAAGCCGTGGGAGTGCCCTAATGATCTAACCGTAGTGAGTTAAAAAAACTTGTACTAATTAAACATAGTAATGATGTTCTAACAGAATAATTGAACAATTGATCACGAGTAATCAAGATGAGGTGGCAATAATAGGGATTGCACGGTGTACCAGATGAGAATAGATTCATGATGGAATTTGACTCCAGAGCTATCAAAAATCTCGATCAAATCCAGAGCGAATTCTGTCTTATCCGAGTTCTCTTCAATTCTACCACGACCAGTACATATGTACGTATAGGATAACGTGAATTGGGTAAGGTAAGGATTTGAGATATGAAGTGTCAGATTGGAGAATTGGGTCATTAAATATGAGTGAGAGAGAGATGATAACTGGAACTTTTGATGGCAGTTTGTGCTCTCTTTGAGCTAGGGATGAACAATAGTCTCCTAGTTCCTCCTATTTTTAGGAGGTTGAATAATATTAGATACATTGATGAAATAATTATTAGCGACTCTTCGACTGCAAGTGAGATATTGCATGGAGTGACAAGATGCACATGACTTGGAGTGATAAGAGGGAATTATCCTCCAATAATGACTATGGAGATAATGTCGGGAAATAACTTGATTAAGTGCAACCTTTCCAAATTAATGTTGATAGTTCAAGATAAATGAAGTTGATGACATCTTCTAAATTCCTAAAATGATGCGGGTGTTAGACTAATTTTCAAATCAATGTGGTTAAGTCAATATTCAATCCCAAGATTATGGCCATCGGTTACCACTTAGAGCATTCGCATCAGATTAGCTAAAAGTTCATTTTTAGCTATTTTAGCCAGCAAAAGTATAAAAAAATCTTAAAAACATTCATACACCAAATTGGCAAAAAATATTGCTATTTTGACAATTGCTACAGTGACAATTCACTGTAGCATTGCTAAAACAGTTTCTCTCTCCTCTCCTTCCTTTCTCCCTCATTTTCTCAAGTTTATTCTCTTCTTTTTCTCTTTCTTTTTTTTTTTTTCTCTCTCTTTTCCCATTTTTATTTGAATGGCTATAACTTTAAACTCGTTCAATATAAAAATGTAAAATAGAAAAAGTGGTGTTTTTGAGCTAAAATAGCCAATATTTTTACCTTAATTGGTGTGAATACTCTTATTATGTTTGAAACTTATTTTTCCAAACTGGAAAAACACTTCGTATATTTAAGTAAAAATACTTAAGAGAACATAAATATTGATACGGTGGCGCAGAAGGAATTTGTTTTGTGTTTGACATTATTACGTGAATATGATCAAAAATATATTGATTCAGGGTTTATCCAACACAGGAATTAGATGGTACATTTTGACAATTAATTTTTAAATTCATAGTTGAAATTAAAAAAATTATTTTTTTATATTTTTTTTTCTTTTGAAATTTATACATTTCATATTAACCGTGCATCGAACATGGACGGTTCATCATATCTTCTAGAATCTACAGTTGCTTTCCCAAATCTATTTTTCTCAATTTGCACGTTGGTAAACTTGAATCTACAGTTGTTTTAATTGTCTGATGTGCATCATTTTGTTTTTTCTTCTCTTGCCGGTTTTCTAGGAGTATTTGTCAATTAAATTTCATCTTAAGCCAACATTATTTCTTCTCTATTCAATTAATTATTAGAAAATAGGAGAATATCCTGATGAAGGTGAAAAAGATTCCACACAATTGCTATCTTAGGTTGAGTCCCTGACCAACACACTTAATCCCACGGAACGGACGGAGATGATAGTCTGGCATAGGTGTTGGATAATCATTACTTTGTGTATTGGTTGAGATTAAATATATAAATTTTTAAAAAAATTAAGTAAAAAAATTATTAAACTTCAGTTACTGAATGAAAAATCAATGATCTTGATATGTTGGACATGTTCTTGTGTACTCACCAAACAACATGCGGTCCATGCATTTTTCCCGGCCCTATCAGAAATTTGTAAAAATATTATGGGAGACTATAATTACAAAATAAATATTTTAATACAAAAACTTAATTTAACTGTAGAAATTTTAATATTTAGCAATTATGGATATGCTACAGTCACTCTAGAAACCTTTGGTTCGTCCCTCAATTACCAACCCAGATACATTTTATATAAAAATACAACTATACAATATATTACGTGGACAGCCTTTTCCGCATTAGATACATACTTTATTTAGAGTTATATGCAAAAATGGTCCTTATAGTTCTAATAAATTGGTTCCTATTGATTTAATTGTAGTAGTTATTGTTTCAAGTTGTGAAAAATTGATGCATCTAGTTCTTATTATGAAAGTAAACCCACTATAAATAATTAAAATAAAACCAATTGATTTAGATGTAGTTTGCAGATGGGTTTACTAAACTGGGGGCTATGGGGTTTAATGATACAAGCTTTGATGGAAGGAGTTTGTCGTTTGGGATTAATGGTGATTACAAATTGAATCAGGTTGAAACGCTTAATTTTATATTTTTCCCTTAAATCATATTCATCGTATAGCTGATAGTGTTACTCCTCTTATATTTTTCTGTTTCAGTTTGGTTTATGCGACTTTTAGTTGGAGCTAAAAAAAAATAAAAAATTACAATCACATATGTTTCCATTGTCTCTTTGTTTGCCCACTTAAGGATTTTCAATATTAGACGCATACCATGTAAGACGCAAAACCTAGTAATTTTCTAAAATTTGGAGACCAAATTGGCCAAATTTTCAATACTCACGTACTATTGATACTTTAATTGAAACTATGGAGACCATTAGTTTAATTAACTCAGAATTTTATTTACTAAAACAAAACCAATTATTAACTTTTGTTCATTAATCATAAACATCTCCTTTCATTGCGCTTATAAAATACATGTTGCGACAGCTACAAAAGAATCTTTAATAATTTTTTTGGCTTGAGAAACTCCGCCAGTGAGGCAACAACATCATTCACCGATGTCTCCACCGTGGCTCCTCTACGTCTCTCTCGTTTTCCTCGCCATCTCCCGGTCCTTTGCCGATACACTAACCGCATACCAAGTCCTTGAACAATACAATTTCCCGGTGGGCATACTCCCGGTAGGCGTACTATCCTACGAGCTCGACAGGCGCACCGGGAAGTTCAAGGTCTATCTCAACGAGACATGTACTTTTACCATCCAGGACTATGATCTCAAGTACAAGTCCACAATCACAGGGGTTATCGAAAAGGATCACATAAGGAAGCTAAAGGGTATAAGCGTCCAAGTTCTGTTCATATGGTTCAACATTGCCGCGGTGAACAGGAACGGAGAGAAACTAGAATTCTCGGTTGGGATAGCGGGGGCGAATTTTCCGGTTGAGAGCTTTGTGGAGAGCCCTCAGTGCGGGTGTGGGTCTCGTTGTGACGTCCGTGCGGGAACAAAGGGTGGGAACGTAAATTTCTATTTTAACCGCGCTTTATCTGCTTTCTTGGAGCAACTTTTTGCATAAGACAATTTAATTTGTTGGATAAATGGAGACCGCGGGGTGATGGGGCAACCATCTGCCTTGATGCACCCGCCGATTCCATGCTATAGTCTCATCTGATTCGGCTGTGATACGTTTAGTCGATCCTTGATATCTGTCGACTGTGAGGGCAGCTAATTGTGGTTGCAATCTTTTTTCTTTACGGATTTGGTTTAATAAAGTTTAAATTTTGGTTATTTTCGTAAATCGTAGGAAAATAATTATGAGATGACTTAAAGTGTGGATTCATTGTGTTACAATGAATGGATCTCTAAGTGTGGATTATTTTGTTAGAATGAATGGATCTCTAAACCCTGACAATTATCCTTTTATCGGTCACCTAATGAAATATCAAGAACTATGAATATATTATACTTTGTATCATGGCTTAGTATGAAAAAATATTCAAAATGCCGTCGCTCTTGATATGGCGTTCCACAATCAGGATTGATGTGCATTTGGTTGTTCAATTTGGTTCTAAAACGTATAGGGCAGTCATCGTTTGCTTTGTTAAACTCCATGTACCAAGGTAGATCAAGTAAGGGAAAAAAAAATTTCCTCTATTCGGAGTAAAAGACTTACTATCTTGAGTCGATTTGATGCTTTAATATAAGAACTACAAAATTTGGACTGCGTTATTTTTGAGAAAATGTAATCATAATTAGCAAAATTACAATTCAAAAGTTGAGCAATGTCAAAATACCAGATTCGTAAAATTACAATTCAAAAGTCGGCAAATGTCAAATACAGCATTCATGATGCACAAGTGAACAATATATCATATTAGTGTCTTTTTCAATATGGTAAATTGCTAAGAGCATTCCAACCATTACTTGTAAATCATCATTTCTCTCCACTTGATTTATCAAATGATAAATCAGATGAAAGAAATGTGCCACACTAGTATTTCTATACTTCTCAATTTTCAAATTTTTTTTCTAGAAATGCTATATTAGATTTTTTAATTGAAAAATCTACTATTCATAATTTTTCTAATGAAAAAATATTTTTTTTCCACAAAACTATAAAACCACATTTAATATCTTGGGTAAAGATATTTGTATCTTATTATTATATAATAAATAATTATTCTAATAATTTTTTTTTATCAAATTTTATGGAAAGACTAATATAGATAATTTTTAAAATATGAATTTTTAGTAGAAAGGAATGAAATTTTAGAAAATAAGACTGAAAATAAATGAGGAAGACGGTGGGAATGCATAATGGAACTATGCTCATGGTTGGCAGCTTTTAAAGGGGATCAAGGTGTATCTTGTTGAACTAATAATTTGGTAATAATTTGGTGTGTCAAGACAAGATGCCTCAAATACAATCTAATTAATGGGAATGTTTTTTGAAATCTTCATTTGGTAATGAAATATATGTGGGACAAGTAATTGGAAAACAAGTGAATTATGACAACATATTAGATAGAACACGGAAACAACTTAATGAATCTAATTTGCGTACTCTTCTTGTTCAAATAGTTCCTCGAGCAAGCTAGTTATATATCTACAAAACTAGGCAAATTTATTCGTGATTAGATCATATCATACGAAACTTGAGACTATTTTAAGATTGGAGATTCAATTACTCGCCAAATTTAGTGGGATGACTTAGAGAAAGGTTATCAACCAAAATTTTCAGAACGTGTCAATTGCTCTTTAAGCATAAGCCGCGTGACAAAAATCTATCGTCACCTATCTCGCTAAAGTTGAGGGCAATAATTGTGTTGTGATTGGTGATAAACATTACAAATTATGTTCAAAAGTCTTAAACAAGAGAGACTTTTTCTTTTTTTCCTCATACCTCGAAGAAAAGTCCTTAGATCCAATAGAAGTGTAGATGAGACTTATTATCTAAAATTTTGTCTACGATATAGTAGCACGCTACCATGCTTTAGTTAACATTTCATTCCTCATGGTTAGGAGTATAAACGAGCTAAGCCGAGCTTCACCTTGCTCAGACTTGGCTCCATGAGCCAATTCATCAAGCTCAAATTCGGGCTCGCCAGAAAACTAATGGGCTCAAGCTCTTTCTGGGCTTGGCTCTTAAAAGCCATCTATCTGGACTACAAGACTTGAACAAGAAGAATTTTTAAGGGCCTCTAAAAAGACCAAGTTGCTAAAAAATAAGTCATTTTTTATTGTTTCCATCAACATCAAGGGTTATTTGTATTGAGATCTCGACGTGGGAAAATAGAAGAATCAGTTTTCTCATTTCAAATGTATATACAACACTTGAGAGTTTAACCGCTTAAATAAATTTATATGTAATATATACATTTATACATACAGAAAATAAATATAAAAGATAAAGGGTTAGGCTCACGAGCCAAGCTCTATACAGCTCGAGCCTGACTCATTTACAAAATGAGCTTAAAAATTAGGTTCTTGCTCGGATCTCTTTTATCAAACGAGTCGAGCTGTAAGATAAGCCGCTCTAGAGCGGCTCTGCATGGTTGTCTCGGAGACTTTCTTTTTCCTGAATAAAACTTAATTATAGTAATAATTTTTATTGAATTTGAGCAAAAATCAATTGCTGAGTTGGAACAATATCCATAAATTCAAATATGGTTAATCGCATAATTTCTTGATAATAGCTCGAATATACCAGTAGTGTCTATAGAAACGATTAATAAATATAGAGTAAATGAACAAATAAACAACCTAAGCAGCAAGAAATATCGTATTTTTTTTTATTAATAATAATGATGTAATATGGAACCAACCTGAGAAAGAAAAATACATCGTGCTAATCACTCCACAAATAAGTTAATCAAATTGTTACAATCATCAAGATTATGTAACAATTTTTTTTTTTTTATGGGGGTGGCGATTAATTTAGCGTCGCGCGATTTTGTTGTTCAAGAGGGCCTTGCGCAACTCAGCAACGTCGATATCATTGGTGTGGCTTTCGGGTCTGTAATACCCAGTTTTGGGGTCGGGAACCCACGGAGAGTTTTTGATCGACTCTTTTTTATCCCCTCCTTTCTTCGCCATGGCTCCTCCGGCTCTTTTGCCAGAAACCGACCCAGCACCATGTGAGGCCGCGGCGTATCCCCTCCTATAAATACATAAACAGCATAAATAAATAAAATAAACATTATTAACGTACACAATTTTCCAATATCTTCACAAGAAAAGAATTTACTTAAACACCGCTTAATTATCTCAAATAGGTATCTATCTATAATTAAAAAAGTTACCTTCAAAATGAAACTAAAATAAACCTTTTTGCCTCTAAAATGGCTAGTGCAATTGACGTTGCATAGTTATAAATGAACACAACATATGAACGGTCCTGTTTTTTAGTTTATCTTGTCATACCACCATAAAAGCACAGCAATATATATATATATGGACGGTAAAATATTTTGCAATTATAAATTTAATATTTTTACATAATTGAAAATATGAAATGTACCTGGTTAAGGAAATGGAGATAGAATCAACAACAAATGAGGAGAGGAGCTTAGCGCTGGAGAGAGAGCGAGACATATTGAATTCAAATTTAAATTTGAAAGATGCAGCGAAAAGCTTATTATTTCTTTCTCAAAAGAGAGAGAACTTTTCACAGCACCGAAGAGTCTATTTTTTTCTCTTTCTCTCGAAGGTTATGAGATACAAGAAGCAGAGGATATATATATATATATTAGACACATAGGCAGAAGAGTAGTGCCGAGGGAACGCGGAAGAGTCTGGAGAGGGAAAGGGAAAGAGGAGAGAAGGTTGCCTACGTGAGTGGACGGGAAAATTACATTAATGGTCTCCATAGTTTTGATCAACATTTGTTTGGTCACGGTAGTTTCAGTTTACACACCAAAGTCCTTATACACATTTTGCAAAAGAGTGATGATATACGTACAAAAAATTATACAAAAACCGAGTTCTTATCCATTGGTTCGAGTTGGCACTTTTGCATGTACATCATGCTAGTTAATTTTTTCCTTCAAAAAAAAGATCGATTTACTGAATGTATTCAATACATGATTATCGGAGTATAAGTTATTATTCCTTATAAAACATGGATTTAGTTCCAATAAATTAAAAAAGTGATAAATTCGGTACTATTAATAGTATTTTATTCTAATATAAAAATTTTAGAGGGATAAAAATAACAGACAATAAAGCAATAAAAATGATTTTGGAAAGAGTTAATTTTCTCCCAATTAACAATGCTTGGAATTAATATGATTTTCATGATCTAAAATGGTTTTACGTCCATAAAAATTGCCAACTATATCATTTGTACAGAATCTACAAAAGAACATTATTGCAATTTCAAACTGGAGGACCAATTAGAAATTTGATTGAAACTATGGGAACCATTTATGTAATAACCCCGAGTGGACTAAGGTTTGACGATTCCGCGTCGAAGTTGGGATCTTGCCCTGCTACTAAAATCCGGGAAGGGCCAAATGCCTGTTCTCACCGCTATGTTCAAATTATTAACTTTTAAATTAACGGTTTAAAATTTAATATATTAATTTTAAAAAAATAATTAAATGTATATTTTTTAATTCCAATACTAATTCTTAAAAAATTAAGGGTCCGAATATGTCGGCATGCTCCGAAAAATGTGTTGGTTTTTGTTGTCTTCTTGGCTGTTTGTTTGTTTCTGTCCTGAGCATGAGGTGATCATCCAATTGTCTGTCCAACAAAATGACCTAAACAGTGGAAGCACCGAATGCGCCACTTGTGAATGACCTAATTAATAGCCGCGTTGTCATCGTCATCAGCCATATAATTTTCTTTATTAGTAGATCACATTTTTCATGAAGAAAAAGAAAATTCAACTCATATGTGCGGAGGTTGCAAAGGTCACCTTTTGGAAGTGACAAGTCAGTTGACGTAGAAATTTCAGCCATAACAGTTCATGGAAAGAGGGGCCCGCAACTTTCAAATTGTGGAGTGAAAAATTAAATATAAGCCACGAAATTAGAACTTTACAATAAAAGATTATAATTTTTTTTATGTAAATATATATACAAAATTATATTTATGTGATGCATATTATACGCTCCATTAATATTAGATAATTATAGAATTAGAAATTCTTGATCCAATTTAATGGGATCTGATTTATTTAGTTAGAACTTTTAAATTTGAACTTCTACCTCTTTTGGCGCAAAAATATATTAAAAAATAAATAAAATTTTGAATTTAAAAGATGCAACAAAACATGCTCGGGCTATTTGAACATTCAAGGGGTCAATAATACTCTTGTAACCAAGTTTGATGTGCAGATGAAAGTTTTCAATGTTTACTCTACGGCTGGGGACGCATGTATAAGCCTAGAGGAGTTGGAACGATCGAACAAGCAGGGGCGGAGCTATATATAGTCAAGGGGGGCAATTGACCCCCTTGTTTTTTTACGTGAAATACCTAAAATACCTTTGGTATTTTATTAAAATTTTAATTATATCCCAAGTGTATAAAATCTTTTTTTTTGGTACAATGGCTCACATTGATCAGGGCACTCTCTCGCTCTAGGCGACACCCAGAGAGACTGGTGTGACACTCTCTTTCTCAGATCACATATTTCTCTCTCTCTCTCTCAGATCGCATCTCTCTGTGCATGCCGGCTCGCGGTCGCCTGTGGTCTGATCCCTCTCTCTCATGCACGCCTGCTTGCGTTCACCGATCGCGGATCTCACCATATCGCTCAAGTCGCACACGTAGGCCTCGCGGCTGAGATCTAGCCTAGCTCAATTGCCAGTCGCCTAGTCCGGATCCCCTACGCCAGCCTCGCCCGACTCCATCTGCCTGTCCGCCGGCTCGCTACCACTAGCCCACTACTTTCTGGCTGCCCCTGTTAAGGGTAAAAATTGAGGGTAAAAATCTATAATTAATTATATTTTGTTATCCAATTATCCATATTACAACTTTATGTATTTAATTTGAATTTTAAGTTTTTAACCTTATATGTTTGTTATATAGAAAATGATGATATGATAATGTATTGCTAAT